>WUQG02434122.1:0-14084 GCA_011317285.2 Androctonus mauritanicus | reverse complement strand
ATACTTTTTTTTCAGGAGGGGTCGAGTTGCATGAAAAACATCTTAGAATTCGAAATATTATTATTAGAAGAAGAAACGCAGAATGCGGAACCCGATTTTAAAATACTTCAAAAATGTGATTATAGTGTTAATGCTCAATAGAAAAAGATTTAGTCGACTAGTAAAACTGATTTTTTCTTGAGCAAAAACCTCTTTCCTCAGAACCTTATGTTATAAAGATGGAAGAAATCCTCTTTCTTCCCTCGAGAGAAGGGCGTATCCGGCACCACCCTTCCCAGCGGGACCTAGGCCAATTTATTCTATGTAAATAATTAAAAAGTAATCGGCCAAAGTGGGGCGGGCCGGTAGTATATCCGATAAAAAGATAACGGTTCGGGATGATAATTGTTAACAATTTTAATGGTTAACAACTACCGTTAGGATATCGTTAACAGCTTGTACTTTCATTTACATTTTACATTCTTTGACATTGATTCGTATTTTTAAATTCTTGCTGAAAATAATTACTGTATTATGAAACGCTAAATTAATTAAATAGTTATTGAAAATTGTGAAATTTACTCAACGCAAAATAGGCAATTGATATGATACAAAATAAACATTCTAAACTATGTTTTCCAAACTATGGGGCACGCCCCACTAGGGGATACGAGTCTATTCCAATGGGCGCGCAAGAATTAACAGAAACTTCATTTTTTCCACAAATAAGCAAAAAATAAATTCAAATTGGTGTCGGAAAAAATGAATCAGCAAAAAGGTTTATAAATTCAGTACATATATCCATAAACTTTCTGTTTTAAAGATAAAATAACGATCTCGTTTAGTAATTGAAAAAGAATTGTGAGTAGCGATATCTTCCATGACACCAGATTTGAGAGAATTTGTGCCGAAAAACAAGCCCATCCATGGCGTTAAATATTATGTTATATTAAACACGTATTTAGTTTTCGTTTTTTATTTGTAAGTTTGTTTAATTGTATTAAAAATTATGACATCATAATAAATATATATTTTTTATGTATAAGAACTTTATTTATACAAAATACGGTATATTGTTTTATAGTATTAAGCTATAAACAGAAAGTATTTATAAAATTAGACTGTTATGAAAATAAGGCGGCATATAAATTTTTTATGAAAAAAGGGGGCGCGGACACAAAAAGTTTGGAAACCACTGTTCTAAACTATCTTTTACCATAATTAAAATATGTCAAGTCTTATGAAAATAATTCTGGAAAGAAAATTTATTCATATCTTTATGCAGTTTATCAGAATTATTTTTAGAGTTATTTCTTATTTAGCGAAAACACTCAGCGTTGTTTGGATATTTCTGGCATATAATTTTTTTCTATTCCTATTTAAATTTAAAATTAAAGGTATTTTCTAAATTAGTATTAAAGAGATCTCTGAAATGTTAACTCATAAGACATTATTAATTAAAAACAAAATTAGCTCTCTCGTGGGATAAAAATTAATGCTTAATAACTAAAAGATTTCAGAAGGGATTGTAAATATATATACTGTATATCAAATTTTATTTTATATCCAGTGGTTTGAGACATTTTTATATTCAGACACAGACATAAAATTGATTTGTAGTCGAAAAATTTTCAATCACTTTGTCAGATTTCATCTATATAGTATTTATAACTACAATTTTTATCAACTTGAAGCTGTTACTAAACTTTGAAGATTTTGCTTTTATTTTTTGAAGATTTATGACTATCACACATAGAAACAAAGACATTTTCTTTTACTATAATAGATTTCTTTAAACCACTCTATCAGATCTATTATTGTTTACACCACTTTTGCTATAGCATCGATCGATATAAGACAGTACGTAGTTATTTATGACAACATTTAATTCTATTAATATCTGGGTCATCTCCAATGGCATCAGTACGTAAACAAATACAGTATTAATATTCAACATTTAAAATAACAGATTATAACTCTTGAATTAATGTAGAAAGTAAAATGTCTATTTACAGTTCTCTTCAGTATTTATTTATTTTATCAATATGAAATTAGTTAATACTTATAAAGGCGGCAAAATTCGGAGACTAATGTATAATTTGCTATTATTCTTAGAGTCATGTGTTTAATTTTATCTATATTTTTAATCAATAAATTTTCTTTCCGTAATTTTTTAAATGCCCACATATTGTAATTTTCCAGATTTAATTTTCCTTTTTAAACCCAAATGAATCTCTTTTGACGATATTTGTAGGAAAGCTTTTTTTTACAGGTCTTTAGATGAACTTCACGTGTGCTACTTATGATGGATTCTATACTAAAATATCCTGCCATGCCACTTTGTAAAATATGACAATGATAGAAAGCAATTTAACATTAAGAAAGATGATTTGCAGACTCTGTTCATTACTTCTGCCAGAGAAGATCTATTTTTCGGAATCGATCCAGATCTGATAGACGCCATTTATTAATGATGGCTTAAATATTTACTCTACAAAATTCAGTAGATACCCGAGAAAATGTATTGAGAATCAATCTGCATTGATAGAAAATGAAAATTTTAAATAAACAGTTTCCATTTAATATGTTAGTCAATATTGTACTACATCGGTATTAAAATCGATGCAAATTATATTATAGAAAAAAAATCTAAAATGCTCTAAATCTTAGATAGTTATGTTATTTTCCTAAATTACTCATATTTAAAATTAGATAGATAATAAATGGTTTATAGTATTGATATTTTCATCAAAATCACATACAGTTCATATCTCGGTTTAAGTGGTTTCGTTTTACATCATTTTCGACTTTATGTCTGTGTTTTGTTAATAATAGTAATAAGAAGAAGAAAATAAAATTCTATTAAAACTCGGTGTAAATACACCAACTTTTTGATGCTGATAATGCCACTTCCTATATTTTGCTAGACGCTGCGTCTTTATGCTGAAGTTGATTTTTGTTTAATTTTATACGTCGCGCACAAGTACATTGACCATTCGTCCAATCAGGTTAAGTTGGTTGTTGAAACTCTGTTGTTTTCTGAAACGATACATGTTACGCATTCATACAGTTCTTTTAGATTTTGAATTTTGCTACTGCAAACCATGATATTCAATAAATTTATGAATGAAACCATCGATAAATAAAACAATTCTTGAGTTTCGTTAGCCATGTTGAATCAGTTAACTTCAAATGACATCAAAGTAATTGGCCAATAGCTAAACTTGGTGTCATTTATTTATGTAGGTTGTATGCTTTCGGTTTGAACATCGGTACGTTCGACGTTTTATATCTGTGAAATCCAGCCTTAACATCAGTTTATGCAACTTTACGTTACCTCAATCAGCGAATATATTAAAAAACTCATAAAAATTCAAAAAATCATTTAAAAATCAATAAAAAGTGTAAAATCACATAAAATGATTGTTAAAATATGCAAATAATTTATAAAATTACTTAAAAGCTTAAAAATGTTATTAGCGACATTACGGAGTTATGTATAGTATGATCTAGATCCGTTTTTAAAGAGTTTATTCAACTTAAACCGCGAGTCTTGGAACGAATTAAAGTGACGTAAAGAGAAGTATGACTGTACTATATTTTCTAATCCATTGATGTGGAAATACTGAGTACAATATTTTTTCAATCGAAAATAGTATTGAATATTGAGAGCTGCAATAAAATAATACGGATGATTCCGTATTACAATATTTCATTACTGTTTAATATAAATATATTTCAAAAATTCTTATTTATTTTTACTACTTTAAAAATCTTTCGGCAATTTATCTAACTTGTAAGTTATGGTATTTTATAAAATTTTCGATCGTTTTCGTTTCGTTTTGATTAATTAATCAGCACCACAAACACTTCATTTCTAAAAGAAGACTGAAAAAAATTTATAGAATTAAATTTTATAAAATGAAATATTGTGAAAAAAAATCTAATAAGAAATAAGAATTTGTTCTGATATCATTAAATTAATATCGATGTTTGGTTTTTGAATGACGTTTATGCATTGTATCTGCACAATAGGAAATACTGGCTAGAAATCATTTTCTAAATCAGTTTATCTGCGATGTGAATACCATATTTCATAATATATATATATACATAGATATTCAATTAATACTCATTCCATATTATTTCATTGTAAAATCAACGCTCATCCGTATTGAATATTTATTAAATATTTTGATAAAATTTCCTTATAAATAAAATATTACAAATTTGATAGAATTTTATATAAACGGAATTCATCTAAAAAATAAATGATATCCCATCAAAAACATCATCTAATACAGTATATAAAAAATAAGCCAAGTAGAGTACAGTAATAAGAAATTGTTAAAATTTAGATGTGACTAAGTTGATTGATATTATTATTTTATTTTCTTAAATGATCGATCAAGTAGTTAAATTTAAATTGTAACAAATATCCTAATTTTATAATACTTGACTTATTTTTTACATATTAGATTTTTTTCATTGAATATCGTTTATTTTTTAGATGAAAACCATTTTTCTGAGAGAGATTTTCTAATAACAAATGATCAGTACATCATTAAATACTCTCATTATTTTAATCTGATTGAATCGAATTTTTAAAAAACATTTAGTAAAATAATAAATATACATATATGATATAACAAATTTGGTTGAAATCGGTTGAACGATACAATTTATAGATGAGTTTACGATGAAAAAAGCTCCTACTTCCCTCATTTTGGCATTATTGGGCTGCATTTTTCAAAAATCCTAAAATAACATAAGAAACATTTATATTCCAAATTTGTTTGAAATCGGTTGAACCATGTGACATTTCTAAAGAATAGACATTTCTATAGAAATATTTCTAGAGAAGAGAATCATCTTTTTCTATTTCTTTTAATTTTAGCCCAATTGGGTAATTGGGTCAAAATTTTCAAATTTTAATTGCGTTAAGATATACCTATACTCAAAATTTGGTCAAAAGAAGTTAAACAATATGATAAATAGAAGTATTTATGGAAAACAGATTCCACTTCTCCCTTATTTTAAATTTGCAATTTGCTACCCGATTGTGCTGAAATTTTAAAGAAACCTCAAGTAATCTATGAAATACCTATATTCAAAATTTCATCAAAATCGGTTGAACAATGTGATCTGTATCTGTGGAGGAGAAGAAGAAGAAGATGAAAAACGATATTTTTTGTTGATTTTTACAATTTTTAAAATCGCTATAGTTCTTCTATTAATTGAGTTTGGAGTTTCAAACTTGGTCCTATTGAATACTTTTTTCGTATAAAATTATCAAATTAACAATGTCTTATTTAGAACAGTGTGTTGAATTTTAGACGTAAAAGTCCTTTAAAACAGTCGTTAGTAACTACTGTACATGACATTACAGTTGTATTCACTACAGTGGATTAATTCTCAAATCAAGATCACTCTTATTTTTGTATTCGGCACAATATATTTCGTGAATTAATCTCCAACTGCTAGTGGTTATTCAACTCGCTTCTATCAAGGGCAGATTAAATAATCACTAGAAATTGAAGATTAATTCACGAAATTTGTTGTGGCAAATACGAAAAATAGAAATAGGTCTTAGTTTAAGAATTAATCCATTGTGGTGAATACGCTGTTAGAATCACTGTCCTGCCTCTAAATAACTGAAAACAAAAATTTCTCTAAAGTGTAAATTATAGCATACATAATTAAGATAATGCTATAATGCTCCATGTATTGTGCTTGTGTGATATGGATGTGATTCGTCTTCTATTTTGCGAGTTTTATACTGTAAGCAATGCATATGCAAAATTTTGAAGACGGCATTTATGTTGCGCCGCTGATTTAATTTAGTCTTCTCTTTTATGTACGTTTATCCTACTATATTTACTAAGAAGAAAAGAAAAAAGGAAGAATATATTAGGCTATTGAGCCGAGCTGTGGAAAATATCATGTTTTTGTATCAGGTTCTTATAGTTTTGTGCTCTTTATGTTAATTAAGATAATGTATAACATCCTATGAAACATTAGTAGTGAGAAATCTATAAATTTTGGGCATTTCCAACACGGTTACAGTTGCCAATTAATGTTTTTCTTAATGAAAGAATCATAATAATTTCTTTTTCTAGCCTAATCATTTTCAGACGAAATTCTAATCAGTTTATGGCCTTCGCAATTCGTTATTTACCATATAACAACTCTCGGTTCTTTTTAGTACTCTGATGAGTGAAAAGAAATATTTATAAAAACACAGCCTTCGGTTTGGGCAGCCATCACAAAATATCATAGATTCATTTAACTTGCTATCTCATCTCTAATTTAAATATATAATGCCCCTGTATATACTGTATATAGCATTACATATTTAATATAGACATATTTTATATAAATCTTTATATATTTATTATATTATAGACTTACAAACGTATAGGGTAATAGATATCCCATCAAAAATATCTCATATGTAAAAAAAATAAGCCAAGTACAGTATTACCGAAATAAGATATTTGTGAAAATTTAGATGCGTTATTTTGGTTGATGTTATCATATTAAACTACAAGAATTCCACTTACTTGCTTTTTGCGTTTATATACTATAATAAATCAAGCTTTCTGCAAATACAATTTTGTTTTATTTGGCATAACATTTTCGGGTTATGTTTAATTTTTTCTGCTTTGTATTGGCACTGAAAAGGGACATACACTAGTCCGAAAACGTTATGCCAAATAAAACAAAATTGTACTTGCAGAGAGCTTGATTTATTATAGTTATCATATTTTTTTAAATCGTCAAACAAGTATTTGCATCTAAATTTTCACAAATATCTTGTTTCAGTAATACTGTACTTGTCTTATTTTTTTTACCTATGAGATGTTTTTGATAGGATTATTATTACAATTATTATCTGAAGTTATGTTACAATGTTTTGTAAAATTGCATACATATATAATTTTACAAAACATGACCGTATAGTGCAATACTTGCACTATACGGTCTTAATACTTAATACTGTTAATAGTTTACTCAACTTAATACTGTTTATAGTGCAAGTATTGCACTATAAACAGTATTAAGTTGTAAAAAAATATAAGTTATAAAAACAAATTTTATGGCATACAAAATGTCAGGAAACTCATGTTTAAAATTAATTTTTTGTTTGAACTATAGTAAGCTCTTAATTAATTATCTATGTTATGGATTAACTAGGACTAATCTGCAATTCAGAAGTAATGTTTAATTATCAGTGTAATATCTTAAATGTGATAGCTGAAAGATTTTTACTCCAGACAATTTCTTTAATCTTAGATAACTGGTGATCAAAAATTAGAATCAAATTAAAAATGTTACAATAAGTTTTTACTGTAAACAAATTTCTTGTTTCCTTTTTTCAATAAATCAAATATTTGAATGTATGTATAAAATTTATTTATGTCTAAAACGAGATATAAAATAGCACTCTCTAGCAGTCAACATTAATTAACAAACTTTTATTCCTTGCAAACGTTTTCAATGGATTTACTAACCATCATCAAGCAAATAAAACATTTTAAATAAAAAACAACAAAATAACTTTGAATACATCATGTTAAGAACGTTGCTATAGTTACATTTAACAAAAATAAACCAAAATAAATACTAAAATGAAATAAAATTAAAATAAAGCTCAAAAAATGATAATAAAAAGTGTATTATCCAGCACCATCTTCCCCGGTTAATATACTTATTGTATTTCTATGGTCCCTCATGATGATCGTACTGTTAACTTTAGTAAAGCAGTTTAGTAGAAGTATGGAAAATTTATTTATTTTTATTATTAAATACATATTGTCCACAATTCCAATTTTGAATAATTTCTTCAAATAACCCACAGAATTTCCTTACTACCCCAGTTAATTAAGAGTCTACTATACATCATATATTTTATGTAAATAAAAAAATTAGTAATAAAATATTTTAATTGAAAACTATATCAAATATTTTTGAAGTGATTTATAAATATGGAATATGTAGATTTTGATACAGGCAGTTGCATAGGTGGATTGTTCAGCAAAACTCAAATATGTAAGTTAAAACATACTTATATAGCAAAATTCACATATGTATGTGAGAATTATGTTACAGAGTACTAGTGGATCAAAAAGACTTATTCTTTAATATAAATATTTTTAATGTTAAATACATAAACATGTAATTTGGAGTATTCATATTCAATTCCAAATCCCATGCCTTCAGTTTTTTCAGGAGAGGCTGTGTTTGTGCACAGTCATTAACTAAAATTAACCTACATAAGTACAGATCTACATAAGGTGGGGATTGCCTGTATTTTATCAGTAATAAAGAAGACATTTGATTTTTTTTTATTTTTATATAAGAATAAAGTTGTTTCAGAATACATTTATAGAAAACATTACTTTTATTACAATAAATAATTTAGTAATTACAAAATAGAAACTCTCTTAAATGAAAATGATTTTAGAAAATTATCTCAATATTCTACTCTGTAGATACAAGTTTGTATTCAATAAACACTGATTATTTTTATTCTCTTGGAGATTCATTTTATCCTAGTTTTTCCTAGCAATATATTATTATTATTATTAATAATTAAAAATATGTTTTAATAAATAAAAAGTACCTGAAATTTTATCATTTATTTTTATAGGTTGTTTTTCAGCCCTTCACAGTATATGAAAAAGTGCAGTATCAGTTTGAAGAAGACAGTTTTGATACAGTTCCTGATTTAGTAACTTATTATGTTGGTAACAAAAGAGCTGTATCAGCAGCATCTGGAGCTGTCATTGGTTGTCCTGTAAATCGTACAATGCCCCTTACATATTATGCTACCAGATATGGATTGCAGTGCCAACTTCATTATGCAGCATTGGCAGCTGAAACAGATATTAGAGAGTCTGATCGCAGTCCTTGTTTAGCCAGAAGACACTCACAACCTTGTGAAGATGGAAGTTTGTCAGCAGAGTCACATCCCGGGCCTTTTAATAAATCTGCAGCATCTTCAGTAGCAAGTTTTGCAACATTACGACCACATCATCAGCCTCATGGTTGGAAAGGAATGGCAAGGATTGGTAGTGATCCGCAATTAAGCCCTACACAAGAACGAGATGGTCCTCCACCAAAACCTAGTAGACTACCTAACCAGCATGTATATACTGAACCTATTTACAAAGAAGGTAATCTCCCAAATAATGGCCATACATCAAATATAACAGATATATCAACTCCAAACTTAAATCCACCATCTTGTTATGATTTAAGCAAATTTGCAACCTTGTTACTTCAAGCAGAAAACAAACCCCTTGAATCATCTACATTGCTACAAATCCGACGACTGTTATTAGAAAATGGTCCAAGAATATTAGCCAATCATTTAACAAGAATTGATTTAGATATGTTAAAAAACAGTACAGACTTTGATTTTGGTTTGGGTGTAGTATCTGGACTTGAATTGATTACCTTACCTCAAGGAAAACAATTACGTATGGATTTAATGGAAAGGTAAGAAACTTTTTTTTAAACATTTTTTTTCAAGATGGTTGACATTTTATAAATTTTACAGAAACCACTGTTTAAGATATTTTGTTGCAGTAACAATACTTACATGTACTAATGAAGAAGAGCGGGCTAATCTGGTTCATAAATGGATTCAGATAGCTATAGAAACTAAAACAGCATTAGGTAATTTATATGGATTTACAGCAATCATGCAAGGTTTGGCTTTGCAACAGGTAATTATAATTAATGTTTGATACATTGAAAATCATAAGTAAAAAAAATTTATAATTTAAATTATAAATTATAACAGATAGATCGCTTAAGATCCACATGGCTAACAGTGCGGCAAAATTTCACAGAAAATGCTTTTACCTATGAAACAAAGTTGCGACCCACACTGAAATCCATGCAGGAATGTTCTAATCCACAGGCTCCTAACACTTGTATTCCTTATTTGTTGTCACTAATAACAATATTACAACGCCATATTGAAGTAATAGAAAACAATGAATTAAATGCAGAACCACAAGTGGAACCAAGTGGCAAAAAGACTGTCAATGTCTTATCTTTGGGATTACAATGGGAACAGAGTGCTTCAGATTATGGTCTTCAATTACTTTTACTGCATCTTGAATTAGGGCGGACATTTGTACAGCAATGTACAACTTATAGAAGAAATGGTGAAATAGTATTGGATAATGTTAAATATGATAATTCCATTTTGGATATGTTTAAAACAGAATTCCATTTAAAGTTTTTATGGGGAAACAAAGGTGCAAATGTTGCTGCAGCTGAAAGATACACAAAATTTGATCAAGTCCTACAAGTCATGTCTGAAAGGTGTGAAAGCAGTTAACTAGGATATTTACTATCCAAAAACATGGCTATCATAATTATATAAATCAGGCATGGCCAAACTTTTCCGTTGAACCGATTTCAAATTTAATAAAATTATTTTTTTGGTTATTCACAAAATTTTTTAAGTAAATTTAACAAAAAAATTAATATATTTAAAAGATTTCTTTTCTTTTATATTGTAAGTTTTTCAGTATCTGGATCAAAATTACTTGTGAAAATATATCATTATATTAATTTAAATATTCATCAATTAGTTTTCATTTCATAATATATGAATTTGTTTAAAGATAATCTGAAGTAACATAGGATAGAGAAAAATCTCGTGTGGACCAGAACAGCATAAGAGTCATAATTTGGTCATGCTTGATATAGATCACTATCTACCTCATAATTAGTTTGAAATTTTATTATAATTATAAACAAATGTTTTAATATTGCTTTTAATATATATAGTTTTGTCTTTGACAGTTATGGAAAATATGTTTGCCAGTAATACATTCCATATATATATTTTTTATTTATTATACAATTATATAAAAAGCAATTATAAACAAAAATGCTTTTAAATCTATTGCATCTAGTCACTTGTTTTTTTATGTAAAAGTTTATCCCCATATTTGTAAAATTTATTATGGACATCATTAGAAAATAAATATTCAAGAAAGCAAAACACATTTTACAGAGATTTGTTTGGAATTTTTATCTACTTAATTATATATTTCTATCATTATTGAGTTTTAAACTTATAATGTTTTTTGAAAAATTATTTATTTTTAAATGAAATAATCATGAATTAATGTAAATTGTGGTGTATTTTTGAAATTGTCATTTTATGCACAATTTTGGACTTGTACTGATTAAAACTTATTTATGAACACCACATCCAAGTATAATATTTCTAAAACTAAATGTTATAATAAACAACAAAAATTTGTAACTAATAAAATATGTTGATATCTTATGAATTAATGTTATTGTTTATTTTCTAAAGTAAATTTTTGCAACTAAAATTACATATTTATAATGCTTACAATTAATAATTTAAGCAAGATATTAGATTATGTCAAAATTCCATTATATTATTCTTAAATAACTATCAAATATAATATCTTATAATTGACTATCAAATCAATATAGGTTTTTTTTAGCAGAAATATCTTAATTACTTTGCTTCATAAATAATATATGATATTAAACAGCATATTATATGTAATCAAATCAATACAGAAATGAATCAAATTAAATTATCAATTAATTGCATTTGATTTATTTTATTGATTTAGCCATTGAAAATGTATTAGTATTTGTTATTCAAACACTGTTCCTCTTGAAACTGTAGTTTAAAATAAAACTTCAAAAAGAATTTGTTCAAAAAACTTTGATCTTCAAATTTTTCATACTGATGACTGTATTTTTCTTACTGCATATTAGATGTCTGCATCTTGTATTAATATTTTAACATATGAGATATCTATTAGAAATTACTACAGTGTTAGGATTGGAGTATAGATTAAAAAATCCTATTGAATTTTGATTTATTTTATCAATTGTGTTTATATAAATTTGTCTTGTTTTAATAAAAAATATTCTTATAAAGTTAAATTAAGATAAATTTTATAGATAGAGAAACAAACATTTGAATATTTGAATTTTTTTATCAAAATATTTATAATACACTTTTATAAATTTATTTATATATATTCAAATTGCAGTATTTATGCAAATCATTAAAATAAATAATACTTGAATATGTATATTTAATAATTATCAAGTTATGAAAAATGTAATAAAAATTTTGGAATTTTATGAGCAATTTGAATTTGTAACTAAAAGGTAATCCTTCTTAAATTTGAAAATTAACTTTAATATCACACGATAAATTTGTATCAAATTTTACTCTTCTATACACTGTATAACTTGTATAACAATATCTTTGTGTAAAATTGCTGTGATAACATTGAGTTTGTAATAGAAATAATTTATATGAAATTTGTATAACAATAAATGTCTAAATTGTGAATGTTGAATGAAACAATGAGATTTATTTCCGAAATATTTCCAATTGTGATGAAATATGAAGTATTTTTTATTTGACCTTTTCCTTGCTTTTTTCCTGTTTCTCAATGGCTTTTTCTTTTGCCTGTAATGGTTATTTAACCATATTAAAATGTCTAATAAAATATTTTGCTTGCTAAAAATTTTAAAATTGAAACAAAAAAAAAAATTACCTTTTCAACAAGTACTTGTAATTTTCCTTCTTCTGCAAGAACTTTCAATAGTTCCATTATTAATGGTAAGTAATTGTGTTTCCGTCTTACGTTTTCTATCTGTAATTGTGACTATTTTAAATATTGAACTTATAAATATATATCATATATTACATGAATTTTATTTAGTAATTATATTAAATGTTAAATTAGCTTTCATTTCTGATTAAAAATGGATTTAGTTCTACTTTCTATACAATTTTATATGAAGGAAAAAGCATTTTTGTTTTCACTAAAACAGTTACAGTTTCACAAATGAATCAGATACAATAAAAATTATTAATCGTAATAAATTACTTTAGTGGATCATTTATACCAAAAACCGTAATTATTATTATTCAAATTTTTGTTAACAAAAAATTCAGATTCATCCTATACAGGTAATCCTTGACTTATAATGGCAATGTCATCAATAAATTTTGTTATTGGTCAATGCAATTGCTGGCTTTGTTTCCAACCCAACAGTCTAGTTTGATTTACAAAAAGTGTCCTTTTTTATGACAGTTCTTGTATTTTTGTTTTTGTTAAATTTATTATGATAAAATAGAATGTAATAATAAGTATTCATAGTAGGCAATTGCTAAATTTTGGGCATTTCTTATTTCCAATCATTTTCCATGTTATGATAGGAGGGTTGGAAATTCTTGAAACCAAATTCTAAGTCAAGGACTATCTATATAATATTATCATCAAATAAAAAATATGTAAAATCTGCAAAATAATATACACATGTAGTTGTTGTTTTAGGCATTCTCCATTTAATTTTTCTTAGAGATATGTGAAAATTTTCATTGATATACAATTTGGAAAATACTCTGTTGCAAAAAAATGATACAGTTTGTTGTAGGCATATGATGCAGCCTCTCAAATTTGCTGACAAATAGAAGCATCTTATAGACTACTTAATGTAATGAAAGAGCAAAACTAGTCAGATATATCTGTACTCACAAAAGGCAGTCCTTATAGTGATTCCAGATTTGCTCTTCTCATGTGCTTTCTCCCTGTATGTTCATTAGCAATGAAATTTGTATATATGTATAGCTGAAAAGGGATTTTTAAAAAGAGTTTCACAGTTCTTACTCTATTTTTAGCAATGCATCATTTTTTTGCAACAGAGTATATTAAAAATTATCATCTGTGAGGCAAATTGTAAAATTAGGTAATATATTTATAAGATATCATAAAACTTGAATATGTATTGCTTTCTGCACAAAAATTGAAAATTGAAAGATGAATTAAGCACTATTATGGAAACAGATGATGAATCTTTTGCATACATGCCATAGCAAATTTTTCAACCATGCAAAATTTTCAGTAATATATTGTTTAAAATTTGAATTGAGGGCTTGACTAAAACAAATGGTTACTGCTCTGCAATCATGAATATTTCAAAAGACAACTGTAAACTACAAGCACTATCGAGCAATAGAATGCATTTTTCTGTAATAAAAGTTTGTGTTTTTCTGTTAAAAAAACTAT
>WUQG02434111.1:0-14085 GCA_011317285.2 Androctonus mauritanicus | reverse complement strand
ATTTTTCCAAATCGCATAATAGTGAATCAATCCGTACTAATTGAAATTTATTCCTCAAATTACTAACCATACTATAGTGGGGTCAGTACTGAGTGAAGCCGCACTAAGCGAGGTCTACCTGTATATATATAATGTGTTTGTAATATATTCACAATTGGACCAGTTGAAAGTTTATTTCATAGATTTGAATAAAAAGTTCTGATTGTAAAATGAATTTTTTTGGTGTAATCATCATCATCATCTTATAAATACTGCTGTAAATATTAATATGTTAATAATGCTAACTATAATTTTACATTATTGGTTGCTAGTATATTCTGCTATTCTAATGTTTGAAGTTTTTGAAATTTTCTGAAATTTGAAAATGAAATTTCACATTCATAACAAGAATGCTTGTAAATTGAAGAGCTCTTAAAATTTAAGTAATTTAAGAGTTATTTAATAATTGGATTGTTTGATATCTTTATTATTGCTTTTTGGTTATTTGTTTGATAACTAAACAAGTTATCAAACAAATACTACTTTGTTTGATAACTACTACTACTACTTTGTTTATGCTTTATTATTATTCCAATAAAGCTTGTTAATATTTTGTAAGTGTTTTTGTCGATTTAATAAATTATTCTTGTATTACTTATCCTATTTGTTTTGGTATTTATTCCATTTATAAGTGTATTAACTTCTTTTTTAGTCATTTTTTATGTCATTTTATTCTAACATGTTGTAATTTTGTTAATAATTGTAAAGTTTCAGGTAGTTAGTTTGTTGTTTAGTGTTAGAATAGTTATTATTTATGATTTTATTTTTGATAGTTTGGAAGAGCTGATCATGTTGGATTCTGAAAAATTTGCAGGATAGTGATTGTTAATCATTGTTAGATTGGAAAATTTACAACTTTTCAGTTTGTGACTTTGTATATTATATGCTATATTTTTGATCTTTGAAAATATATGTAATGGCAAATTAAGCATTTTGAAACTATTATGAAAATAATAATATAGAACATAACAGAATTTATCATTGTTATTAATTTATATTTTTTATTTATTAACAAAATGCTAAAAATAAAAAAGGTTAATTTTCTTTTTGATTTTTTGAAGCTCAAGCATATAGTTTTTGCATTTGCATATTTTATATATATATGTATGTGTATACAGTATGAGTATTCAAAAAAAATTTATTATTCATAAATTTATTACATGATTTTAAAAAATATATATATTTATTTATTTATAAACTTAAATGAAATCATATAGTAACTGTAGGAAACATTTTTAAAAGTTATTATATTACTTATATTATTTCATTAAATTATAAAAATTTGAAATAATTCATTTCCAAAATGTTCAAGTTTATCAAACCATTAATAGCAAAAAATTTCTATTAAAAAGTCCAATAAACTTGAAGAGATTTTTTTTTTACTATTGTTAAAGACCTAATTATCTGTTTATTTTATAGTATATCATTTTTCTTTTAACAGGTGTAATATCATTGAACAATTTTATATATGCAATTGGTGGTTATGATGGAACTTCTCAATTAAATTCTGTAGAAAGATACAACATTGATACCAATGAATGGGAAACAGTAGCTTCTATGTCGTCTCCAAGAAGCGCCCTTAGTGTAGCTGTTTTAGATGATAAAATATATGCTTTGGGTATGCAATATTTATTTTCTAATATTTCATTATTTATAAATTTTTTTGTATTTAAGCTAGTTTTTCTATTGAAAAATATATTTAAAGAAAGCCTTTTTTTTATAATCTTTTGACTTCTATTGTTAAAAGAATTACAGGTAGTCATTGACTTATGCTGACATTTGGTACCAAAATTATGAATCTTGTGATCATAAGTCAGAAGCAGTTGGAAGTTGGAAATACCCAAAATTTATAATTTCCCACTACCAATATTTATTACCAAAAGTGTCACATCAAAAAAACATTCAAGTTTCATTATTCTTAAAAAATTAAATGCAACAACTGAATTTTTGTGTACTCAATATGTTCACTATTCACTTGATTAAGAATTCTATACCTCCATTTCCATGCCTGGAACACATTATGGCAGATTTCAGGTAATTTTGGTCTGCTTTTCTTTAGCTCTTTCCAAAGGTTGCCTCAGTAAAGGCTTTTTGAAGAAAGAGCTTCTGTTTAAAAAAACTGAAACTAAAGAAATCTAAAGGGGTGATGTCTGGTGAATGGAATAATGTAGTTTATGCTGATTTTCAATTTCAAATCCTCCAGTAGGCTGTTATCTTATGAGTGGTATATGCAGGACTATCATGGTAAAGGTCACCTTGTGGATTCTCTGGGATAAAGCTTTGGGACTTCAGTCTTTAAATATCACTTTAGAATGTTGTTTAAATAGTAATTGGTGTTGACTTTTATTTTTGTTGGAACTTTGATTAGTGAGAGTGCCCCTTCCAGACATCATCTAGATAACCATGAAACCTTTGGGTTACTTTTCTCTAGATTTCACAAGCCAACTTTCCAATACCTCTTTGTCAGGTTGCTGACAGAAAATCTTTCAGATTCCATTGCAGTAATTCACATACAGGTATACACTTCATCCAGGATAACTACAAATTCTGATCCATCCCCACCAGGTGGCACTCCTTCAGCTTTCTTGAATTGATTTTTCTGTTTTCCTTATGAGCCTGACTGAGCAGGTGAACATTTATTTTTTTCTTAATTTCTGCATCTAGATCTTCATGGATGATCTTTGCAGTCATTCTTCTAGATATCCCAAGCTGTTAAGCAATTGATCACTGGCTTTGTGGATTGGCAGTATCAATCATTTTTTTCACTTTCTCAATTCTCTGCTTGATGCAGGCAATTTTAAATTTAGAACACAGTCCTTCCTAATTGACATAAATTTATATCTTTCTTTGGTCACATTCCTGATTATTCTTGACATTGTTGTTTGGGTAACCAATATTGGATCCTTTTTTAGCTCTTCAACAATCATTCAATTTGAATATCCTTCTTTGGAAAGTTTTGAATTTTTATCATGTCAATTTCAACATTTTTATACAGTACTATTTTTGGAAGAACAAATTTACATGAGCTATGTATGTGAAAATAGTGAAATTAAATTATCATAGCAACAAAAATCATAAAAATATCTTATCTTAATTTTAAAAGAATTGTGGATGATTAAAAATTAATTTTTTTTGTTATGATACCTTTTGCATTATACTCATTTTATTATGATAAATTTGACAAACACAAAAATACAATAACTAGACAGTAAAAAAGGTGTTTTCTGCATATCAGACTATTGGATCGTGAAATTGAACCTAAATTAGCTGCATTGAGCAACAACAGAATTTGTCAATGACATTGCTGTCATAAATATAGTTGGTCATAAGTCAAGAATTACTTGTATACAGAATTTTCCTATCAATAATAATAATAAAAGGAATATTTTTTTTCTTAAATTTTCTACTGGACTAATTAATAAAAAAGAAACTGTTTCTACTGGACATTGCAAATTAAGTTTAAATAGTTTATAATTTATTTTTTGGAATTTTCAAGTTATTTAGGTTAATGCTTCCTTGCATCCTTCTACTTTTGTACAACTGTAAAACAATAATTCAAAAAATTGCTCAAAATTGCCAACTTTATTTTGTTTGAAATTATTTAAGATTTTATTCAAAAGAAATCTGCAGATATCATCACATTTAAATTATTATAAAAAAATAAAATTTTTTAAAAAGAGAATACTTTCTTCTCGAGAAGATTTAAGAATTGCCATTATTAGCTTATTCTTTTTGAACAATTTTATGATTGAATCCTTATTTGAGAAATTTAAAATTTTTTTTAGATAAGCAATAAAAATTTTAAGTGGGTATAGAAATAAATTATCCTCATCAGAAATTTCAGATTTTATACTGCCATTTGATTCAATAATTAGCTTATAAAATATACAATAATTTTTTGTTGTAGGATAAAATAGTATTTACTCTATAACAAAAAATTATTCTATTGTGCAGTAAAAATGTGCTAGTTCCAAGAAAAGAGAGAGTTGTATAATGCTATCTATCATTCCTATTTATACAGTGATTTACTGTTTATTTTTATTAAGGATTTGTTGTTATAATTATGACAACAATATTGGAGTGAGCAGATCTGTAACAAACTCAATGACTTCACAATCAAGGAAACAGGAGAAAGAAAATCATCCTAACAGGACATTTTATAGAACATGATTGCCTGTATTTTTACTCATCAGTATCTCTTCATGGGTGAGGACTATCAATTTGGAATCTTTGCAGTTGTGTGCTTTCTATGAAGCATATTTTAGTCAAGTGCCCTTATTCTGTTGTCAAACATTACGGCATTTTAATCATTTTGTTTTTAATTGTTTAAAATTTACTTGAGATAAAAAAGATTAAATATTTTAGCTTTTTTTTTTCATCTGATAGTAATGTTTTGTGAAATATATAAGGTTTTTTAGCATATTCTTTTTTAACATATTTTAACTTATTTTTATATGAGTTATGATCTTTTATATCATTGTCATAAAAAATTGCAAAATTAAATTTTTATAATTGTCTTTTAATAGAATTGTTGGTATTGTAATTTATTCTGTTTGGTTTTTTCACAAATTTTTTAAGTATTATTGACTATTATTTTGCTTTTTTACACACTGTCTTTTTCTATGAACAGTATGTTTGACCCAAATGATTCTTATATCATGAAACAAAAATAAATCATAAACTATTCATTATGGCATTAATTACATGATTTGTGATTGCTGGACTTTGAAGTGCAATGAATTAATAAATAATAATAAATTTCAGATTGCTTAAGCTTTCCCAAACTTTTCTCATATTTTTAGAAGCTAATTATATGTTAATTTAGAATTGAATATAATTTGGTTTCTTTTTATATAAAAAAATCTTTTTGCTTATAAATTTTTTTATTTAAATTGGGATTACAATTTATGTTAAATAATTGAGAATCTATTGTGTTTTTACATATTTAAAACAAATAATATACTTTAAAAATATCATAAGTGAAAAGCATAATTTAATCAGAATTTAGTATCAGCTTGTCATTTCAAGTTTTTAGAAATGCTTCAGTTTCAACAACTGTAATTGATGAACATATTTATCTTTGACATAAATTAGTTAATTTGTCTGAATAACTATTAAATCAGAACTGTACATAATAACTATTTCAACATAATAAAAACATTTAGTCATAAGATTAACAATTATTATATCAAAAAATTAGACTGTATGTAAATTAAACAATTTTCTATATGGATATCTATGAACTCAGTTTGTCAAAAATTCTTGAGAGTTTGGTTCGCTAATTTTTAGTGAAACACTAAAGATTCAAATTAGGATGCTGCTTGTGAGCAAATTTTACAATTGGCTATGAAACAATTTCTTCATAAAAGCGAAAATCATGTGAACAAATTAAAAAAATGTTCAGATTAGTATTAGCAAAAATTCATAAAACAGAATGCCTATACTTGAATTGGATGTTTTCTTGAATGTTAACAAGTAAAATTAAGAAAAAAAATTTATTTCTGTTAAAAAAAGATACTTTAAACCTAAAATAGAAAATTGTTTAAATTTTAAGGTAAGAATTTTTAAAATTAATTAATTAATTTGTATATTATTTTGATTGTAATAAATGATAATTGATTTTAGGTGGTTATGATGGCAGTTATTTTATGGAGACTGTTGAAGTTTATGATCCAAAGACTGATAAGTGGACGAAAGCACCATCTATGTCATGTGGCCGTAGTGGGCAGGCATCTGGTGTTTGGAAAGCACCATGTTTAGCTCATGGCATAGTCTAAATTCAATTTCTGAATATAAAGGGACCATAAATCTTAAATTTCACCATATTGAAAAGTACAAATGATAGTGTATAATGTATGATTACTTCCATTTTTCCTTTCCATTTCTATATTTATTAGGCAAAACAAATTAAATCAAATTGTACAGATTTGAAGCAGCTTTTCTTCTGTATTAATGCCATGAAAAAAGTATGACAATGTGTGAATATTAAATAGTAATCATGCTATAATTATATTACATTAAAAGGCAAACAGTAAAAAAAATAAAATTTTTGATATAATTAATCCTATATTATTTTAAATTAAAAAATATATAATTTAATAAAACTTTTATGATTTATATATTGATATAAATCATAAAAGATGTTTAAAAAATAATAATTTTTCAATTTTATTATAAATTGAAATAAATAAACATACTTTTTAAAAAAAAGGATATATATATAATTATTGGTACCCATCAGTTACAAATATTCTACATTTACAATAATTTGTTTGTATAATTTTTTTGAATATGAATTGTCAAATTTATAAAAAAATTTGCTTTGTGATAAATTCTCTTTTGAATTATACCAAATATAATTTTGGCATTGAAATAATAAGAAATAGAAGTGCCAATTATATATGTATATATGGGGCCAATTACTAAATAGTTTGTTTTATAGAAACGTTTTTAAAAAAATTAATGATAAATCATTAATATTAAATAATTAAAATGATTATGCAAATCATAAAATTTAATGTCAAATTATGACTAAAAATTATATGGCAGATTATTATAATCTGATTTTTCTTAATATTAATAATTATTTATAATGTTACCATTGTTAATTTAAAAAACAAAACTTTTATTATAAAATCTTTTAACTGATTTGTACAAACTTGAAATAGATTTAAATATGTGAGTTATTTACTAAAGTATTACAAACAAAGTTCCCTCTAAGTTGCGCAGGTGTGCGGCCGCGCACTAATTTTTCGAAAGTCGTGCAGCAGTTTTTGTATTCTGCGCACAATGGGCTTGTTCACCATTTTTTAAATTTCATTTTATAAAAGAATTGCATCTAAAAATGGCAAAAATCCAAATTTCACAAAGAAAATAAAATTTAGAGGGTCAAAAAAATTTTTAAATCGGTCTTTGATATTTAAACGTCAAACGAAATCAGGCACAGGACCCTTCTCCCCACTTGCACACTTTTGCATACGTTTTGAACATTTTTGCTCCCATATACTTTTGTACCACGCAGTTAGCGAAAAAATTAGAGGGAACATTGCTTGCAAGTCATGCATATAATCTTCATCGAGAAAATGTTCACTGCCTACAGTTGCATTCTTCACATTAATTTTGTCTCCTCGTTTGCAAGCATGAATCCACTTATTTCTGAGAATAGGATCTTTAGAAAAACTATGATAAATAGTTTTCCTAAAGATCCTATAGTTATCCTCCTTTTCTTTAGTTTTTCTAAAGGAAAGGAGGATAACTATAGGATCTTCTTATATACAGCTACAGAACAATTGAGCATCATGGACGTTTGCTATTCAACCTGCAATCAAAATAACCCTAATAATTATTATTAAACCATAAACTAAACACTACAAAAATCATAGGTAAACTATCCCGAGACAAACCTATTATTAGGCACTCGATATCTTCACAATGTTATTCATATGTCTTTATATATATATATACAGTATATATATATTCTAATATTATTCATGCAAGTCTTTATATATATATATATTTTATAACATTTTAATAAAGAAATATAAGATTCAAATTCGCTCAAATATATAAAAAATACAAATTATAGCCGATGAAATACTGTTTGTATATAACTATCAATGGTAGTCAGAGAGAAAGTGTCTCGATGACGACGTCATGAGCACAACAACTAAAAGCGATGCGTTCTGCGCACCAAAGTGAGTACCCCCTGAGGCTGCCCATACCTGCGGAGGGGTCTGCCGGATTGTGAAGGACGGGCCGGGCCCGGATCTCATGATAAATATTTTCAAGGGGTGGAACCCAGGTCCTCCAGAGTGGAAAGCCGGAGCGTTTCCATGCGGCCAATAAATGGATTTAACATATATTAGAACAATTAAAATAGAGATTCCATCTGAATTTTTATCTGAAAATATAGACAGCCCATATTAATTGACCGCACGAAAACGCTTCAGCTTTCCATTTAGGAAGATCCGGGTTTGACTTTCGGGTCCACTCCTTGAAAACATTTATCATGCCGGACCCGATACGTGCACCACAGTTCGGCTGATCCTTCTGCAGGGGATGGACAGCTCGTTTCGCCCGCCACTTAATACTCTCTGCCTTAACGAAAAATGATGGCATCTGCTAACCCCAAAAATACGAATTGGCCAATAATTATTCCCCCCCACAAAAGTTTCATATTCTCTCAATAATGTATCATACAAATGAGTAGGATTCCATAATATTAAAAACAACATGGTTTTATTTTTATACTGTATTTATACAATTCACGAATCGATACAGATACATTATTATATACATATTTCTGTAGTTGTATTATATACAACTACAGAAATAAGTAATTGTGTAGAAAGATTTTTAATATTATAAATAAGATTTATATAAAGTCATACATATTTTAAAAATTGTACTGATTTCACGGTAGTGAGTTTGACAGATTAATAAATTATTAATAATGGTGTTTGTAGAAAATACACATTAATATGGATCTTAATTTACAGGATATTAAAAGTTTCATTTCACGAAACTCAAACGCAGGAAAAATCATAAATTCCTGAAAATACTTTCAAAATAAAAATATTCCTTTAAAATTGTTCTATCCAAAATGAAAAGCTGTCTTTAAATGTCAAAAATTTAAAAAGTACAAACTTGGTACTATGTTTGTTTTATAAATGCAGTAGGAAAATCTGCTTACATTGTCTTATTAATTCACTGAATTAAAAAAAAAATCAACAAGGTTTCAAAATTCGATTTTTATACAATTAGAAATGTTAATAAAATTTTAAAAGTTCGTATAACCAAAATCGTTTTAAATAATTTTTAAATATTATTTTACATTATTGTGCTATATTTTTTGTAAAAGCGAATAAAAAATAAATCTTAGTGATTTTAAATAGTTGCCTAGATTGCATTTTTAATAAAGTATTATGTTTTCCTTAATAGTTAAATATATTTGTAATAATTATATATTCAGGTTTCAGTCACTTCAAGCCAAATAAAATTTTTTTACCACGTACAAATTATCATACTGCATCAAATTGTCAATTGTCATTTACAATAAAGCATAATTGAGTGGCAAAAGTACTAAAATTTTTGGAATATGCATTACTATTGAATAATAAAATGTTTTATTGTTCACTAATGATGCATTATTAATTCATGTATCATTAGTAATATAATTTAGAAATTAAATTAATGATGGAACACAACTGCATAATAAGTTGTTTTTGAAGTGTCCCACATTATAAGAAGCTTCAAAAACTCATCAATTTCTAGTAGGCTAAAAAATCCCAAATTTTCTTGCAAGTAGTGCATAATTGTTTAAAGGAATATTTTTCTAAGCTACTCAACTTGGCATCAAGTTGAAAAACCTGTAACAACAATCTTTTTTTTTTTTTTTTTAATCACAGTTAAATGTCACTTTCATAAAAATCAATCAATAACTACTATGAGCATCCTAAAAGTTATAAAAATTTTAGAAGTTTTTTCTTATGAAACAAAAAATTATCCAAGCACACAATATTTACAAAGAGTAGCAGAACAATAAATGGCCAATGTTAAAGCAAATGCTATAAGTAGAAAATAAAATTTTCATTTCTCAGGGAAAGGAAATTTACTTAAAAATTTTTCAGTCAAAAATTTATTTATTTGAAATGTTTTATCTGAAAATTATTTAATTTATGATTAATTGATATTCTATTTAATTTTATAAGAAATTGTTAGATCTGACAGTTTCACAATATATTTTTAATTTCTAATATGATTACATAATTATATTTTGAGATAATTTGAATTTAGAAATAACAATATGCATGAATAACTTAGCTCTAAGAATCATTAATAGTTTTTATAAAATCCCAATAGAGGAATTTTATTAGCTATTTAACTAATAATGATGATCATCATCAATCTATATTATTTTAAAACATTTCTGCATTAAAAATTTGTAATTAAACATTTAGTATGATTTTAAACCTTTCCTTTTCAGAAGGAATGAAAGATATACATATTAGATGTCAATTTCAAATATTTAACATAGAATTGAACAAAGTTTATTATTGAGTTACAAGAGGACTTAAGTTTATTAAAAAAATTGTAGAAAAGATCATGTAATGTTTTAGTTCTAAAAGATTTTTTGTATTTATTTCATATAAAATTAAAAAGTTCTCTATTAAAAAGTATAGAAATTTTATTTATTTGAAATTAAATTTTGTCTCATTTACAATTTTTGTTATTCTAACTGATGAGTACAATATATGCAGTCACAAAATTGTTATTTTTAATTCTAAATTTCTTTAGTTTCAAAGTTTGATTTTATTAAAATTCTTCAATATTAATCAACAAAAATATATTCTTATTCGTAGATTTATTATCAAATAATATAATGCATACAATTATATTTTGAGTATTTCTAACAATAATAAATGTATTTTCATTAGTAAGGGAACAATTTTTTCAAGCAAAAATTTTTACAATTCTGTACAAGTATATACAACTTTACGTTTATAAAGATGAGGATAGTATACAATCCCAATAAACTAAAAATAAAAGACAATAAAATATGTTTAAAATAAACCATTCTACAACAAATCATAAAAGAAATATATACATATTTATATATAAATTTCAGTACTGTAAGAAATATAGTAAGTGGTATAAAATAATCATACTCCAGAATAAAAAGTGAGAGTTGAACTGATATAAAATAAAATAGAATGATTATTTTCCTTAAAATTTCAAAGTGAACTTAAAATTATTGTGTATATTATTTTACATATTTATTTATATACAATATACACAAGTCTCATACTTGTTATATTTTCTATTACTAAATAGAGTGTAATATATCTGCAACCAAGAATAATATGCCTATTCAATTCTGAAAATAAATAAATTTCACATACATTAAATTATACATATCTCTTATAAGAGAATATTTTGTTTTAACCATCTAAATTTTTTCTAAACAAGATATTGCACTTTTTCTCTATTCTATTAATATTACATTTATTCTGACAAGAACATTAAAATTTAAGTTATTTCTCTCCTTCCAAAGCCATTATTTGTTCTTTCTGAACTGCAACAGGAATTATCCTTTCAACAAATTATTTGACAATTCCATACATATGGAATTAAGTCAGTTTATATGACTATTTCTGTATATGGCTTATTTTTGAAAATACTGAAAGTTAAAGGTCAGTGGTAAAGAGGTCGTGACATCTCTTTTGCTTTTCCATTATTTTGTGTAGATTCTGTGTATGGAGGAGGAGGACCTTGAGCAACTGAATTCATTCCATTATTATGAAAAGTATTTTCTGGATATGGAGTTGGAATATTGGCATCCATCCATAACTGTAAACAAAATATTTTCATAATTAAAATCACATAAAAATTAAGAAACTAATTCAGATAATTTTATTATGATGAATTAATTTTTATATCATAATTTATTTGATTATAAGTGTTATGTTTACAACTTTTCTTTACTGGTAACATCCCATTTACATTGAGGATGTATTATTTTAAAGCTGTGTTTCAGAATAAAAAAATTGAGCAGTAGATATACATTGGGTGCTTTCACAAATATACAAGCTTTAATTATCACTATCACAAAAAAAAATAGTTATCGGCAAAAAAACATGTTATTTCAATAATGATTTAAACATCTATTATAGAGATGTGCATTTCAAATGCACATTGAAATAAATTATGCCAAATATTCACCATAGGACAATACATAGCATTGTGACTTTCATTAATAATAAAAACTAGAAATTACCCACTCATATAAATGAGCAGAAATAATCTTGTGATTTAATCTCATATACTGTATATAATGATGAAAAACACTCTGAATTTGTATAGGGAATCATAAAATGGTATTCATTATCATCTTGATTATTACATTACAGCACCATCTGAGAATTCTGTCTTTTTAGAGGAATTACAATTTCAATGTAATTTTTATTTTTTAATTTTTAAATTATTAACAACAACAAATAATTTTGGCTGTCACAGACATTCAAAAATTAGACCTTTCTAAAGATATCCTATTTATAGAAATTGGTACAGTAGTTCAATCAAAAAAGGATATCAAGCCATGTTTGACTAATAATATATATATGATATTTTAAATAAGTGAATAAATTATATTTATTGCAATCATTATTATTTCATTAGGTAAGAAAAAATTTAATTATCTACAGTCGATTTGATTCAATATTCATTTTACTAAAATTAAAAGTTATAATAAATTTCATATTTTTCTACTTCAGATTTGAAAATTTTCAAGGAATTTTTGTCCTAGGAATTCCTAGGTCAAAAATTTTAATAACTTTTGTGATCTGAGTATCCACTAGGGATATAATGAATAGTTCTCTATATGAAAGAATCTTGACTTGCATGCTGTGTTGTAATTAACCACAAGTACAATAATCCATAAATACATTAATAATCTAGCATAAAGATTGAAATATATTAGTATTAAAAAATCATAATCTGTTTAATCTATATTGTAAAAATTCTAATAAATAACAGCTCTGAATTGGATTAAAATAAAACTGTTCATCAATAGTAATGTTTTCAGCATAATATAAAATATTTTCATCAACCTTTCTTCAATCTGAACAATTTATGAGATACTATTCAATTTAAATATGAATGCTTTTTGATGATCTCAAATCTGAAAATTTGGCCATCATCCAATTACATATCTATTCCAATTACTTTTGAAAAAGTATGTTAATATTGGAGCAAGGACTTATATTTGTAGATGTGTGTATATGCACATGAAGAATCCTAATAGATATGATATTTACAAACTGATGATACTTTATACAATACTTTACACAACTGATGATACTTTACAAAATCCAGTGGATTTTGTAAAGTATCATCAGTTAATGTGAAGAGATGAATAGACTTGCAGAGATTAATAAAGAAATATTTTTATTTTTATTCTTGTACAGATTTTTCCAAATATCTTGCAGAAAAATGCATTTCAGTTTTTTCATTATAAACCCTCATCAGTTTCCTGCAATCATGGTGATTTGGAATTCTGGAGAGTGGTTTTATTTTATATAAATAATTCATATTTTAAACTTTAAACATTAAGTTCTGCATGAGATTTCTTTGATAGACATTTAGTGATGATATTACAAGCAGACTATCTTTGTTTATGCTATCATCAGATGTCTGCCACATATGTTTTCACAAGATGAAAGTTAAGTTCAGCCCATCATGTAATTTTAAAAAATAACTGAATTCACATTTTATTAAGTATAAAATGTTTTCATACAATATCTGTGATATTTTTTTGGAATGTAATACAATATTGACAGTACAAAAAGATACTAAGCATATATAAAAGTTTGGCAGATACAAAAAGAATTTTATGCAAAAAACAGACAAGAATGTATCACTTCTTAACCAATAATGATGAATTTCAGATGATCACCATTAATATCATGCCTAAGTTATTTAAGCCATATAATGTATATGTTACGGTAAAAGTGATTAATTAATGATTATGCATAATCATCAATCATCTTGGTAAGTTTGATAAATTTCATTAAATTTCTCACTTTTACCAGTGATTATGTATAATTCCCAAATGAATTTGTTAAGTTTGATAAATGTTGCTGAATATATTACTTTTAAAGCAATTTTTGCATAATTTCCAAAATGTAGTTCATAAATTTGATAAATATAATGAAATTTTCGATTTTTTTGTTTTAATTAATAACTTAATTATAAGATTACTGTTATATCAGTTTTATAACAGTCTCTTAGTATTCATTCACCTTTAACTTCAATTATTACTAGCCATTTCAGTACATTTTCAACATCATCTTCCACACTTTTCTGGCTAAATCCATGTCTCTTTTCAAAGGAGATGCTTTCCAGAGTCTTCTTGAGGATGAGTCTGGATGTATGCTTCTACATTTAAAGGCAAATCGATAGCTCAGATATGATTTTTGTGGTAAGTTGTTGCAATACCATCCCAAGTTATCATATAGGGAATTATCTTTACTTGGCACTTATAAATTA
>WUQG02434100.1:0-14086 GCA_011317285.2 Androctonus mauritanicus | reverse complement strand
AAATACAAATAACGTATCTGCTATTACAGTTCAATATTACAAATGTTATGTGAGGAATCGTATGCACAGCCATCAGTCATGCAATCAAATGTTTTCAGCATTCATCGATCATCAGGCTGTTTTATTATTATGCCAGGTTTGCCAAAATAGTTAAAAAATAAATAACTAAATTTCAAAAAAATTATTATGTATTTGTTTATTAATGCATGAATCAGATAAGTGTAGTAAATATCTAATATTATATAAAAGGTACATAATTTTTATCTATTCTAAATATAATACTACTGCACAGTGTTTTAAATGATCGTTTTGATAATCAATCTTTATATATCATGTAATATAGTCATGTCGAGCCGTTACTGTATTAATTAATTACAAATTTACACAATTTTCTGGGAAAAAAGTATTGCCAACTCTCATCTCCAGGGGTTGTCTAGATATTTCTTGCTGCCATGTTTGAATTATTAGTTGGCATGTGTGACTAAGTATAGTATATCACTTTCTATAAATTTTTGCCGTTTCTTTATGTCAGTTATGGATAAAGAAGCTAATTAAATGATTATTATATAATTGACATTGCATGTAAATACATCAATAAGTGAAAAAATGGAATGCTTCGATTTGCAAATATTTTCAGTTTATGGCACCCGTCTGGAACCAAAGGTGACGTAACTCTGGGATATGCCTGTTCTTTTTTCTATTGTTTCTACTATTTTTATATTATTAAATTTATAAACTTTTAATTGAATTTCTTGGAACATATGTTATTATATTGATAATATTGAGCAAATTTTGTTATTTATATATTTTTTTCTTAGATAAAAAATGAATAAACAATAAAACTAGAATAGAATTCATGTATTACTTTTTATTTTATATTTGATTAAGACAGTTTATACATACTAATAAAATAAACTAATTAAATTGGATTTAAAAAAAATTGATTTTTTATTTTTCTCAAACTATAAAAATTAAGTGTTTCACCACAAAACAAAAATAACTGACATTTTAAAACTGGAAATCTCTTATACAAATGCAAAACAATTGTTAGTCATGCACTATAATATTGTCACAAGGCTTTTTTTTTTATTAAAAATGTAACATCAATGCAAAACTGGTTCAGTGCATCTGATAGTTATGAAAAGGTTAGGATGGTAGAAATTTTGTAACTCATTTATTTTTAAGTTTTCAAAAAAGGATAGTATCAAAATGACACAATCTAATTACTGCTAGATTAAAGATGCTTCTGTATTCAATTAGTTCAACACTAATAACTACCAACTAATCATGCTAAAGTCAAGTTGGATATCCAATGTGAAAGAAGAGGGCTAATATAAGAGAACAAAAATTAACATGGGACAGTTACAAAAGAAAGAATAGTCTAAAATTGCAGAACAAATTCCAAGTACAATCATATTTCACGTTATGTCATTAATTCAATCCAAGACTTGTGACTTAAGTTGAATAAACTGTTTAAAAAATGACCTAGATCCCTCTATAAATAACCCTGTAACATCACTAACAACATTTTTATGCTTTTAAATAAATTCTATAAATTATTTTGCATATTTTAATCATTACTTTATTCATTTTTTGTGATTTTGCCATTTTTATTGGCTTTTAAGTGATTTTTATATGTTTTAATAAATTAACTGACTGACATAACATACAGTTGCATAAACTGTAGTTTATACCAGTCAGTGAACAATGTTAAGGCTGGCTCTCACAGGTGCAAATGCATTGTACACAAAGCATTAAGCATACCAATATTCAAACTAAATGTACAACATGACATAAGTAAATGACATCATTTAGCTATTAACCAATTACTGTGACTTTCATTTGAAGTTAGCTGATTCAATATGCATAGCAGAAATCAAGAACTGCTGAATTTTATTGATGGCTTCATTCATAAAGTTATTGAATGCCATGGTTTTGCAATCACAAAATTCAAAATCTAAAAGAACTATACGAATGCATGACATCATTTCAGAGAACAAAAAAGCTTCAATAACTGGTTCATACCCTGACTGGACAAATGTTCAATGTACTCTTGTATGCAATGTATAAAACATACAAAACTTGAACAGTCAACAAGTCAATAAAAAATAAATTTAACATAACGTTTTATTTATTAAAAATTTAACAAACTTTTAATTTGACGAATATTATATAAGAAAATAAACATAGCTTGTAAAAGAGAAATTTGAACAAGAGTGAACTTCACCATAAAGAAGCAGCATGTAGCCATACAGTGAAAATAATATAATCAGCATTGATACACTGACATTTACATTGCATTTTACTTCTGAGACAGAGCATTTAGTAGACTTATTTTTTCCTATTAACAAAAAAAACTGATGTAAATCAAAACAACTTAAGTCGAGGTAGAGCTATATTTGTGGAAAAGTGACTTACAGAAAGCATAAATGGCACAGTGATGATCATTGGACAGTTCAGAGAAGATTGCAGGAATTCAAATCAAGAAATATCAAAAAATATATCTGTCAAAACACAAGAATTGGTCGGAAAGAGAAAGAAGACCAAATCTTCTAACAATCAGATAGAATATAGTGAAATGTGCAAAGTAATATAAAAGAAAATTAGAGAAGATAAATGGAGATTTAAAATAGAAAGAATTCAAGCAAATATGAAAACTATTGAGAAAAGGATTCAAGCAACAACAATCTCTGATCAGTAAGAAGGGACACAACAACTAATTGCAATCAATGATGATAATGGAGAAGTTATTAACAGACAGTATGCAAAGTTGCTAGTTCTACAGAATAATATTAATATTAATATTATTATTATTATTATTATTAATAATAATAATAATAAAACCTAATGGTTAATATGACACTGCAAATCCAGAGTTCTGCCTGAGCTCAGGTCTTTTGCTATTTTCTAAACTTAATATAATTCAAAACAAACAAACAATGATCTAAATTTAATGTCTAATCGACAACACAAACAATCAGAAACTTACAACTGTAAAAAGTATTAAACAAATGTTAAAACTAAACAGGCAAAAACTATGTTAGTAACTTACACTAATGAATTCTCAAAAAAAGTTAAACAACAATAAAAATATAAAATTTATTAGACTCAAACTATTTACAAAGTGTAAATCAAAGCTTTAATAAAGCAAATTCAAATAATCAACAGAACTTATTTAATCAAAATTCAAATATTCCAAATCCAAATTATTCACAATCAATAAACCTTAAAGACTATTTAAATTCTACTACCTCCACAACCGATACAAACTTTAAACCACTATAGATCTTTTACAAGAATTTAATAATAATGTCACTCAAGCAATTTTACTTGGAAATTAACACCTCTCCGAGTCATTGAAATCTTAGGCTTTTGTACTAGGTGACGTACAGTCCCATATTGCCTCATTTACATAAGTTGTGCACCAAGTTTAATTTTTCTAGTTTACAGAAGTAAAATTAATTCGTGTCATCCTCTTTACAGCTTAAATCATAATATTGAACACAACATCGATAAAAGATCATTCTTATATTTTTATATCGGATCAGTGGTAAAATTATTTAGAGGAGACGTCACAAACTGAGAAAGCTCTTTCAGAAGACAGATGTCCGTTCCATAAACATAGTTACCAAATATGAAGACAGAGAACATGGAAGTAAGTTAACTCTTAAACAAAAATATAATATGTTAAATAATAATGAATATAACGACAAAATAATAAGAGCATAATAAGATAGGATAGGTCAGTCAACCTCTTCACAATTCAACTTTCTATATCAGAAATACCAAGTGTTAGTCATCAATATCAAAAACAGATTGTAACTGTCATTTATAATTCATTTAAACATTTTCTGTGTCTAAAATAAAAATTTACAGAAAACTTTACATAGAAAGTATTCAATAAATAAGGCACCTTTAGATCTTGAGCATAACTTATAAACAGTAGTTTTGTATCATTGACTTTTATTAATTTCATAAATTATAGATATATAATTAAGCTTATTATAAATGATCATTACAATCTATCTTTAAACTGATAATTAGCATCTTGGTATTTCTTATGCAGAAGGCTGCATTTAGAAGTTATTTACATAATATGTCAATAAAACCAAAATGTGTACCACTTCTGCTTTTCAATTATCATTTTGATTTTTCCAATTTTGTAACAGATATCATAATATAAGGTCTGAGACAGGCCATTTTCATTTATCAGATATCAAACTCTCTAATGTCATATTACTTGCAGGTATCCAATACAAATATAAGAAGAGTACAATCTAGACCAGATCAACGTCAGATGACCATCTAGAGAGCGAAGTGCCAACAGTTATTCGGATATCTTTTAATAAAATAACTTTTTTTTATTAAAATATACTACTTTATCATTTATTTAATTATATTATGTATGCATTTATAATTTTGTTAATTTTAAAAATAAAATTGCTGGATTTGAACTGATTATAATTGTAAAATGATGATCTAATCGCTGATCTAACGAATCATATGATGACAAGACACTTAACAGAATTTGATTTTATTGCAATCTTCTCTTTTAAAGTACAGTATTTATAAAGCATAAATATCACAATAATTTTAGTTCTTCATCAAAACTTGTTTTAATTAAAATATTTGTAAGATTTTTATATTGTAAAGTTAATGAAACTAATCAGGAAAACTATTATTTCTTAATGATCTTTTTGATTGGGAAAGGAATATTACACTTGTTAAACCACTCAAACAATACTTAAGAGATAAACTAATGGTTTCAATGACTTGAGGTCATGGGTGCTGATAATAAAACTGATAGTAAATCAATATAATGAATATAAATAAACACAGCATTATTTAGCAGTAGAAATGGTTTTAATACTTGTAATCCGAAATGTTTTTGATATAAAATTTAATCAACATCTGCAGAAATATACAAATTAACAGAATGTTATAAATATATAAAAAAAAGAACAACAATAGAATGAATAAAGAATTTTAAAAAATTTAGTACACATAGTAAAGTGCACAAGGCAAGTAAGATAAGCAATTATTTTAATAAACATAAAACACACAAAAATGGTAATAAAGTATTAAAAAATAACTACAGAGAGTGTAGAATAGAAAGTACAATGCTTATAATTAATATAACTTTGATAGAACAAATTATCAGAATAATCTGACATTGTAGGCAGTATCTCCCGTAACAAATGAAAAGTTGAGTTTTGATTTGAATCTTTTCTTCAGTTTGACATGTTTGGAGAATTTAAAGAAAACAGGAAAAAAACTGGAAGAGGAAAATTTTTAATACTTAACATAGAGCTGAACTTTTCTTAGCTCTCTTGCAGTTCCTCTTCTGCTTATATTCATATTAGATTAATGTCATTGTCTTGTGTTCATGAGTATTTTTGTCTTCAGTTCAAAGATATTAAAGAAAATAATATTCAGCAAAAAATTAAAAGAAAAAAATGAAGAAAAGAAAAAGGAAATATTCTCTCTCATAGGTATGCTTAAGCGTCTCATGTAAAACTATACTATAGATACCATCAAAGTTAGATTTTTTGTTTAGCCTTAATTGCTATTTTGGCTAGTTTTATTCTATATTATCTTTGTATCAAAGATTATTATTATTGTTGTTATTATTTTATACCAAATAATGTTAAAATGTAAACTGCTTTTCACTTATAAGCTAGCAGTCAGATCAATTAGCACACTAAGCAGTAGTTAAAAAGTCACTAAGCAGTAGTGTTAATAAAGATGTGTTGACTTTTTTACTACTGCTTACTGTGCAAATTGATCTGATTGCTAGCCAAATAAATATTATATTATTGTCGGCCGGATTGGCCGCGTGGAAACGCTTCGGCTTTCACTCTGGAGGTTCGGGGTTCGAGTCTCGGGTCCCACCCCTTGAAAATATTTATCATGGGGTCCGGGCCCGGCCCGTCGATCCCCGTCCTCCACAATCCGGCTGACCCCTCCGCAAGGGTGGGAAGCCTGTGGAAGGGCTTGTTTCGCCCCGCTACTTAGTATTCTTCATGAATGGAAAGTGGCGTCATCTGTTGACAAAAAAATATTATTATATTATTTATTTATGCATTCGTTTGGTATGCTGTGTTCCCCTCGCTTGTAATTTGTTTTTAATTGCCTTTATGTTTTCAATTACGTTTTTCGTTTACATTTATTGTAAAAAATCCGCTAGTATTTAAAATGATTGTCAATATTCTAGAATCCATACAAAGAATGTTTTTAGAATACGTTCTTAGAATTGTACGTTTGAGCTGAGGATGGCTAAAGAAGCCGAAAGCACTCCTCTTGTCAATAAAGGTGTAGTTTTTGTATGTGAATAAGTGTATTAGATCTGCTCGTTAGTGCTTAATTGGAAGTTTAATTTACATTACTCCGTAAAGAGCAGTTGTCAGTAACATGCTACGTGTTTGAACAATTCGAGGAAGTTATGTCAAGAATTGGAAAGAATAAAAATTTAACAATTATGGGATGATTAGAATGCTATTTTTGGAGCAGAGAATGAAGATACAGTAAGTAGAGGCTTTGGTCTTGCAACATGAAATACAAGGGAAGAAAAATTGATTCCTGCAAACTTATCAGAATTTGCTAATTATCATAAACACTCTTTCAACAATCAAAAAGAAGGTGCACTTGGTGTAGGCCATGAGGCATTGAATGATTCTAGTTTGACTATATTTTGGTCAAAAAAGGCTTCTGTAACACAAATAAAATTAGAAAGAGCTACCCAGGGGTTTATGTGAACTCTGATCATAACCAATCTTGATGGCAAGTAGGTTGAAACTCAAAATATGAAGACAAACAGATTGCAGAACAGTACAAAACATCAAAAATTTAACAAATGAAAATATCATTTCATTTGTTAAATTTGTTAAACATTAGAGAAGATGAATGGGGAAGATGTGCTCATTAATTGGACCATTATAAGAAATGAAATCATAAAAGCTGCAGAAGAATGTGTTGAAGAGAGACAAAAGCTACTTACAAACCATAGATAACAGAAAAGATATTGAAAATAATGGAAAGAAGAAAATGTAAAATTGCATGGAAATCAAGAGGAATACAGAAAATATAGAAATGTTGTTAATAGAGAAGTGTGAAGTGAATAAGGAAGAATGGTTGGAGAGAGCTAGTAAAGAAATTGAAGAAAGCAGAAAAATCCATATTTCACAATATATCTTGACGCATTATGTAAGACTTATAATTTAAAATAATTTCATTTATTAATAAACAGTACATACCATTTGAATAAAAAGAAACAGGTAACTCTAACACTGAAACTAATCAAAATCAATAAAATTTCTAGCATTTAAAAAAAATTCTATGGTCATTAAAGATTAAATATAAAAGATTACAAGTAACAATCAAATTTTAAATTCTGAAATTATTTGATTTATCTAAAATTAGTAAAATTTTAATGACGTTTTGTCAATTAAATTTAATATTTAACTAAAACAGAAATGCAGCAATGCTTTCCTTTAGATGCCAGTATTATGAATGCAATGCAAAAATTAATATAAAATAAGTAAATATGGTTTTCTTAGGTTCTGTCATATTATAAATATGGAAATTCTTTAATTCTTCTAAGTAGAGAATTTTCATATTTGTAACATGAGAACCTAACAAAAATTTTATTTTATTATTAGTTTCACTGAATAATTGTTTATTGATTGGATTAGTATATACTGTACTGTATATAAAGTTATGTTAAAAATAGTTGAAATATTTTACTAAATAACTAGGATATTTTGATAAAATCCTGTGTATTGTTGTTTGTTGATTCCGTCATGGTTGAAATTAATTAAAATATATTCATTTTTGTATTTTATAATATAAATTGAGTCATCACTTAAACAATTAGTTAGGGAAAAAATTGAATGACATTGACAGAAGCTGTAAGAAAAGAATATGAAATACTCCCAATAAGTGGAATACAAAAATTATCAATATTTAAAGCCGAGGAAGACGTTTGAAGAAAGAAACAAAAGAGGTAGAGCAAAAGAATTTTGTTCTTCCTCTGCTATAACAGAATACAAAAATTACAAATATAGTATTCAAATTTATTAGTTGTATTTCAGATTCTTTTCATATTTAAAACAATGCACCGTTATTGATAAATTCCAATATTTCTTATTTTATATTTTACTTTTATTTAAAAATAAAAAGTTCTGATTAATTTACGGATTTTCAGAAAACGTCCATAAGAAGTTTTTTTTGCTGGATTTTTTTAAATACGATTTTTTTTTTCATTTTCCGAGTTTCAAAAATAAACTGAACATAATTATTTGATTACATAAAATTATTCCTTGTATCGAGGAATTATATTTTATATAATAATTTACGTAATACATATCCAATGAATATCAACCAATATCGGGAATCCTTAACGCCTACATAGCTGCTTTTCGCGAAGCATATAGTTCCTACACCAACCGCTATAATGTAGTGGCGTACTAACTTTGCGACGTTTTTTAACGTTGTGTTACTACGCTTAACTTATAGGCAGCTTTGCTATGGACGATACCATTTTTAATTGAAAGGGTGTGAACAATTCGTTTTTTTTTTTTTGCTAACCGATGACGCCACTTTCCACTCAGTGAAAGCACTAAGTGGCAGAGCGAAACAAGCCCTTCCACAGGCTGCCCACCCCTGCGGAGGGGTCAGCCGGATTGTGGAGGCGGAGATCGACGGGCCGGGCCCGGACTCCATGATAAATATTTTCATGGGGTGAGACTCGAGACTCGAACCCGGGTCCTCCAGAGTGGAAAGCCGAAGCGTTTCCACGCGGCCAATTCGGCCGACGAACGATTGGTTTGTGCATTACTTTTTGTTTGATGATATTTTATGCATATAAAAATAATTATTTTGAAATAATGCTTATTTATTTCCCATTCTGAAGAGAAAACTTTGCTATAGGATAAATTTTGGTTATTTTTTCATTTTATTCAAAAACTACAAATGTTTCGTAGATGTAAACTTTTGAGGGCAACCGTACAATACATTATACAATCCATTATAGACTGATTTAAATTTTGTCAATGGCGTACTCAGAAAGTTTGGTACCTAGGGCGGCATTTTTTGGCCCTCCCCAAAAAATCAGTTTTAACACACACTTTACATTCTTAAATAATTTTTAATTAAGGACTGAAAATGATACAAAAATATTTTAAATAAACATTTAGTGTATAGTATGATATTTCATGCTGATGGCCCCCTTATTCAGCTTGGTGCCCAGGGCGGATCACCCTCTTCGTTCCCTCTGGGGACGACTGAATTTTGCCAAATAGTTAAATTTGCCAACATATTTTCTGAATGGAAGTGTAACAACTCGCACTCCCGTAGTTACGCTGCTGATTGCATCGATCAATCAGAGAAATTACTCACATCATGATCGTAAGTACTTTTATTTCTATTCAATATGGAATCAGTCAAGTTTTGCTTAAATAAAGTTATGTTTGCCTTGGGAGTTTATCGAAAATGTGTCGAGTTTCGGAGATTATTTAGTCGGCTCAGAGTGGTTAAAGGGGAAGTTTACTTACATTCTTATTATACGGTATTCATTTTATTGTTTAATATATCTGAGGAAATACAGTAAATGTAATCCGAAGCGACAAGAAAACAATTTAGAATGGACGTAGAGTGACGCTCAATTTTTGAATTTAAGAATAAATTAGTATTAGAGTTGGCCATCCAATGGAAAGCAACGATAGTCGGTCCAGCGGACAAAGAGAAGCAGATAAAATTCAACACCCCGGCAATCTAAGAAAAATACGTCATCGGAAGAAAAAGCACAAGCTAAACCCTCCATATTACGAAAGTGAAGAAGAAGAATCTAAGAAAAATATACAATTTTACGTAAATGGTAGGTAGATAGGTAAGACGATTGTAAAATTTTCAAAATTACTTATATCCGAAACGATCCTGGTGGGTCCCAGTTTCCAGCACGAATTAATGAAAAAATCATGTAAATACTAGAAAATGCGTACAGTATAGTGAACGTCAGATCGACCACCAACATCTGTCAAACAAAACGGAGGACAGTTATTAACTCGCCTTACATTTTCTTCAACAAGATTAACAGAAATATAGCGAATCTTACTTTAATATCCACTGTCCTCCACGAGAATGGATTTTAAAAATGCCTACTCAACAAGAACGCCATGTTGAAATTCTCCGACACGTATTCCATTAACACTTCGAAGTAAGAAAATATCAGAAGACGATTGCGAAGATCGCACTAAACAGGCTGGTCGACTCAAAAAATTTGTAGTCTGATGTAATGACCACACTCGACCGAGGCTATGGTGGCCACCATCCCCATCACGGATAGTATCTGTCAAATTCGTTTTAATTTATGAGAATTCTCGTCAAACATCCAAAACAGTTAAAGCTATAATTTATTTAATAGAATCTTAAACATTAATATGACAAGTTAATATTCACAACTTTGGCAGAAAAAAATTACGATTTGAGCATCGAATAGATGCGACCCGATCGTGAGCCTGATGAAAAGTATACACGTACTTTATTGAAAACGATTAGAAATTCCACATATTTTAAAATTTCCAACTATAATAGCCATGTGATAAAGCTATGGTTTACCATCCTGGAGGATCCGGGTCCCACACTTCCAGTTTTTCAGGAGGGGGTCCAGGCTCGGCTCGTTGAACCCCATCCTTCAACGATCCGGTTGTTCTCATCATAGATGTTGGCCAACCTGTGATGGGCTCTATAAGTGGCCGCCACCAGATACAGAATATCTCTTGTGCGATATAGCGACTTAATCTAAATCCGACAATTATAAAATCCGGACTGTAGGAATCATTCTGGAACATATGGTAAGTTTAAGCACGTTTTCATCAATTTCTTTGCTTATAAAAGCATAAATACGTGTATCAGATGAAGCAATCGCTTCTTCGAAAATATGTTTTTTTGCATATTTTCGAAGAAGCGATGGTTTCATTTAAGAATTTAATCAGTTCACATATCAAAATGCCCGTATTTTTGCATATTTTGCACCCCTTTCCAATCAGGAAGATTACTAAGGGGTGGGACTAGTACCAAACACGGACTGCACCTACACCAGTGTGAAGGGGGATAGCCGGCCGGGCTCATATCGATTTGCTCATCACTTAATCTCTGCCCCACCGTAAAGGTACTACAGAGTTATCAAAGCCTCGGCATAATCATAGCCTGCCATTAGGGTGCGGTCTCGCCTGCCACCTCTGGGTCCACAGAGTGCACGGGACATGAACGCAGGAGCCTCGCTCAGGTTCGCAAGGCCTAGGGGTAAGACCCCCGCATCCGAATCCCATGCACTATTGTCGCTAAAGCGACCTTAATGCGCCGAGTTCGCCTTAGTTCTCAGAGGAACCTAAGGCACAAAGAGACAAAACTACACCTCATCCCCAGCGAAAAGGCATGGGGATGAAAAATCCTCCTCTTCCCTCTAGAGGAAGAAATAGATCATCACAGGACGGATCTAGCCATTAGCTGATCTATTAAAACCATCAATTCCTTAAGTTTCAAAAGATTTTCCTTACTTGCTACTAAGTTTCTCAGTACTTCACTCGCTGTTAACGACCAGTTAATACTGGTGCCCCGTCGGAAGGCTTCCGTGAAAGGGCAGTGAAGAACATAGTGCAGCGCGTCACCACGCTGCACGCCACAGGTGCAGCAACCACAAGCCCTCCATCGGATGATGGAGAGATAATAGGGAAAATTCCCGTGACCGGTCAACATCTGAGTCAGATGACGATCAGTACTGATGGGAGTTCTGCCAACCTCAGGCAAGAAGGCGTGCGTAACATTCGCCACGGTGCTAGCAGACCAGCTCTCCTGCCAGTTTGTCATTGATAACTGCAGTAGAGTACCTTTGATGTAGCTGGCGGAAAAGGGAACAGTCGCCTCACACCCCGAAAAACTTTTTCAGGAAATTTTTTCGGGATGGTGTTAGTAGATTCGAGATGCGAACTCGAGTCGTCCTGCGTGGCACGCCGACAGCGTTACCATTCGGCTATCCGGCCGCTTTATCGTAGGATAAAAATCTTTAGAAAAGAAAGTGCGTCCAGTGAAAGAATGTTACGAATGTGTAGTAGAAACAGTACTTGTTTCTAGCGTATTTTAAAATTAAATCTTTGATATTTCAATCCAGCACAATGCTACCTTTCTAACATATCGCACATTATCCCAAATATGCCAACTCCTACATCCGTTCTAGGTTCACTCCATGCGTTTAGAAAAAAAATAGTGTATTATAACGAATAATGAAAGTTTGAAAATCTTGGAAAAAATTGCCAGCTGGATTCTGCTTTTCACGGAATTGCCAAATGTGATACCGTTCGATAGATCTCATCAAATTGGTCAAAAATTATAATAGAACCATGGGCCAAAGCGGCACCGGTAGATATTCCGAAAAATTTACTTCAGAATGGGATAAACGAACCAAGTATCGCTGCCACGTTGAACGAGAAGTAAACGTCACGTGACCACAGGTCTTTGCATGACCATCTTAATAACGAAAAACTGTTATGATTTACCTGGGTTTTACAACTTGTTTTAAATACCAAAAATACGCCAGGAATTATTCTTATAATTATGCGGGTTATGATTTAATGCTGATATATTTTATATATGTATAATATACCTGCATTAATTCATAATCCATTAAATCATCATAGGAGAGCACGTTATCCTGGAGTTAACTCTAATACATCTTGATGCTAAATATAGATATATATATCGTAATTATGTGCGAATAGTAACACGAATTCGTGTAATTATTCATCTGGAAAGAGTCGCGCAAGATACTGTTACTTTCAACATGGCGTCGCGCACAGGTATCGATACTTCGTTGTGAAAAGTACTTTTTCATATAGCTATATTTATCGATTCCGTTTTCGCCATTGATTTATATTCCGATTTACTATTCGTAACATGACTAAAAATAATAATATGCAAAAATCTCGGATTCCGTGAAAAGCAAAATCTTACCAGATTGCCAGAGAACTTTTTTCAGTTCTCTTATAGACACTCTCTTATATTTTCTGTCAAAACAAATTTAATCGGATTTGTTTCGAGTTTTTAATGCATTCTACGCTATCATTTTAATATATTTAATGATTTTTACAGAATCAAACATTCGATTCCGTTCAATAGTTAGGAATGGTTTTAATCCTCTAAAATTTCCCATCACAATTTAAATTAATAATATAAATGTTAAATCTAGGCGAAATACCTAATTCACACGGTAAACTTTAGCCGACTTAAACTGATCTAGATCTATACAGCCATGTAAACGGAACCGAATCAGGCTGAGGCTGTGGATCAGCTTAGTTCGCTTTCCACAACAAGCTTAAATCGGTTTTTAGACGTCATCAGCTCTCCTTTCCTCGAGGTCCGCCAAATGCTGAAAATTTTGTTTGAATAATGGCGTCTGGCTTTATGATTTAATTCAATTCGTATCAACTCGTTGGATTTTATCATTCGCTTTATTTTCCTAATGTTCAACCTACGTAAAACTATTGCTTTTCTATTATCCATTTTATCTCGTTGTTTATTTACAAGGAATTTCTATATGGTAATAAAATTCGCTCCATGCTTACTTTGTTAAATGTTGCCAATATTATCATTCAGTTTTAAAACAATTAACGAATGGAAAATAAAATAAAATATGCCTATAAAAGTACCATCTTACTTCACCTATACAATAATTTCACTGATATAACCAAAACCTACAGAGATTTGTTTGTGCAAACATATTACAAATATTTTTTCTAAAAAAATGATCACTAGAAGACACATCCTATTTTGTGTATTCAAACTAAACCGTATGAAGACTTATTTAAACTGGTTTTTCGAATCGAATTAAGATAAGCTGACTTCCTCACTTTAAGTCGGCTAAAATTTACCGTGTGAATTAGGTATTACGGAATCTATGCCAATGATGGTGAATGGTTTAAAACGAATGAGATAGGAGAGAAATGCGAAAATGCGTTCATTCTACTCACCAGTTCGACGAATCTCAAGATTCTGTACTTTGTTTTAAAGACGTAATTAGTAGTAGCAATTTCTC
>WUQG02434099.1:0-37239 GCA_011317285.2 Androctonus mauritanicus | reverse complement strand
AAGGCTCCCATTGAATATATTTATAATCCTATTGTCACTAATGAATAGTACAAAAAATAATTTAGTTATTATTTCTATAAGCATATATTTTTCTTGTTATGTTGAAGTATATAACAACTTGTATTATTGAATATATGTCTATCCCTTCTTTAAACAACATTTAAAAGTTTAATTTAAGTCACTAAAATGTTAATGTGTAATGATGGTCCGCAACTCAACTGTGACTTAGGAGTGTGGTCCTTCAGCGTAAAAAGGTTAGGAACCACTGCTCTAGAACATATTCCCACAATGTTTTTTTTTTTACATATCCAATTGCACATCCCTTTTGATATGTTTTACTCACACAGAGCACATCCAGCCTATATTTGCATATTTTATTCACAAGTTCTGTTTATTCCCTTTCACTTGTCTATTCACATTCCATATGTTAATTTTCATTTATATTTATTATTTTTTTAAAATACAACATTTTTAATTTTTTGATTGAATAGAGGATAATGTTCTTGTTATTTTATATCCAGCCCAGTTGTAAATCTATGTTTGGCTTGATGTTGACAATCCAACTGTAAATCAGTGGCTTTCTTTATTTTGAGTATTGAAAATCAGGATGAAATATTCACCTATTGGTAATCAGCCAATGACGATATAGTCAGGTGAAGGGACTGTCCCCTTGAGGGTCTCAGATAACCCCAACCCCAGGTATCACTTTGTTATGTTCCTAATTTTTGACTATTATGGTAAAGTTGAAATGCTAACAACCCAGAAAGATCACTGAAGCATGAAATACCCTTGTCTTATAAAAATGTGGGTCCAAAGAAAGTAAAAAAATAAATAATTTATTAAACAAGATGTTCTTTGTCAGTAAATAATTTAGTTTGTCTGATAAAATTATAGATGGGGATTGCCCTTGCTATTTATCAATGTAGAGATTTTTAAATACCAAAGCTTTGGTCATGCTTTCTTATAAGAAAACAGTTTTTCCTAAAGACTGTTATTTTTTATCAGCTGGATTTTAACTCTTAGAAATATCAACTCTGCTGTAAGAGATAGAACAAGATAGCAGTATATTGTTCAGGGAAGACTCAATCTGACAAGTTCAGAAATGAATAAATGAATGAATAACAAAACTAGTTAAAAGATTTTTTTTGGATAGTTTACACTGTATTGAATTTTATCATTTTTACATAGTTCATTAAATAATGACTAATAACAATAATGTCCAGATGCATCTAAGCCAGCTATTCTCAAATGCAATCACTAATAGATTTTAATGTGACCACAAAAAATAACTGATTTCTGTAACTGGAAACAGTTTAACAAAATGCTAGATGTGACTATGATAAATTCCTATTTGTTGTGGTTGTAAAAATATTTTATGTAGATCAAACTAAGAGAATCATCAGAAAAGATATGAAAATAGGAAATCATACTTTTATTAATCAAATATCAATAAATGTTATTTAATCAAAAATGATTTATTAAAATCTGAATGAATAAATTGCTTATATCTACACATATTATAAAAATTAAAAATAATTCATTTTTATAACATTAAGGGAAAGATCAATGCAAACCACTAGCAATTTCTTATAGCGACATTGGTGACCACACAAAAATCTCTCGAGAATTCTTGATTCAGACTATCTTAGCAATGTATTATTTAAAAAAGAAGGTATAAGTTCCTCTTCTCTTACTGTAAAATCTAAATAAAAGTAAACAATAGCACATTATGCACATTACTGAATGTGCTTATTGTTAATTTTTATTTAAAATAATTAATTTTCCTTGTATAAATTTATTGGTATATTCATATATAAAAATAATAATAATTCTGTGTCAGCTTAAAATTATATAAATGAAAAATCATTAATGTGAAGAAACAATGATAATCTTTCTAGCAGGGTGGATAATCTTTGCTAATGATAAATACATAGTTGTTATAAAAGAGAATATATTTTCAAATAATCCATTAAGACATATGTGTATAATGGTTATTGTAGCCAGGAAACAAAATTCAATGAGCATCATTTATTATGATTATAAATATTTGCATAATGCTATCAGTTTATGAATTTCCAATTCAATAAATACTAATACATAAAATATTATGCTTATTTAATTAGTATTTTGATTTTTGTTATAGATTTTTTTGCCTTATAGCATATGTAGCAAAGCTATTTCTTAAGATCTTGATTTATTCTTCAGCCTGGCATTGGTATTTCTAATTTAGTTAATTTAAAAACTGTCTAACTTGGAAAATTTTCACTTTGCATACTGTTTGAAATTTGCTTTTTTTTAATAGAAAATATTTTTTTTCTGTTTTTTTTTAATCACTTTTATCAATCACAATCAATCAACTTTTATCATCAATTCTACTTTCTTAGTGTTTTTGTCTAGTTTGAATTAATGGCATCTTGTTTATATGTGAGTTTGCAATATAATTGGCATGTTGCATGTCTAGCTACAGTACTATTGTAGCCTCATACGATTATATATATATATTTTTTAACTAATTCTACTTTTATATATACTGTATACATTTCTGCTATACATCAATAAACAATGCTGAAGTGATATTATCTTTTTTTTATTGGTTATTTCCATCAATCAAGCTATGTCTAAACTGATCACAAGATGCAGTGTATCAATCATATATCTGATACATCATTCAAGTTAGACTGGAGAGTTATAGAAAAGTTTGCACAAGTAATAAAACATAAGAAATATTTGATTAAAATGAATTAAAATACAGGATTAATAGCAATCAGTTAACAAAGTAAAAGTTATCTGAAAATATTAGATGGATATGCATGGTATGAAGAACATGGATGTTGTAATAGGGAAAGTGGAAGGATAGCTGTATTAAGTTTTATCATTTTATGCAAATCAATAACAAAATAAACAGGTGGCATTAGAGTAATAATGTGAGATTTCTCTTACCATGTGTGAGGATTCCATTAGGTAGCTGGTCTTTATAGATATATATAGAAGTCTGTTTTATGTTTGAAGAAATAATCCTGAATTTCTGGAAGATAATGTGCTTTTAAAACTTTTATCATCAGAGGACTATTCTGACCTAAGTTAAAATTTGTCATTTCTTAAAATTTATTATAATTGTTATTTCAGGAACAATTATAATAATCTAGCTAATCATATAGTTTAAAAAGAAGCAGGTAAACAGTAATACATTTCCAAATTACGGCTTATGTAAAGAGAGATAAATTCCATTTATAGCTCTTTATATTTCCAATATCTTAAAAAATTGGTCTTATTTATGATTAAGAATCAAAAGAAGTATATATCAATAATTCTTACAATGATAATTAATATCTATGATTAGTTTTTGATGAGACTGAAAAGAAAACTACTAAGTTATTGCATTAGAGTTATAGATATAGTATAAATCTAAAAAGGAGTTTAATAGATATTATATATTTAGATATAATTCTATTAATTAGAGATGAATTTAAACAATATTTTATTGACAATCCTAAAGTTAAGTATAAGTTAAGTACTTTGAATCTTACTTTGACTGATTAAGATCTTAAAGTACAGTATCCTTCAATTTACATGAGAATTACTTTAAATATAATTTTTTTAAATATCAGAATTCTATAAATTGATATCAATTTTTGATATAATTTCCCTAAAATGAAATCAAGGCCTATTAAATCACATTCTGTTGATATACTAGTTTATCCTCTAATAATAACTTTGGAATCAATTAACTGATTATAAAGAAATTCAGTTATGTCATTGAAAGAGAATTCAATTTTATATTTTTTAGTCTTATATCTTAAACTATTTAAAAATATCAGATCTTCAAATCTATGAATATTTTTTTAATAAATTTTGAACCATCTGGTAAATTTTTATGATAATTGCATGGATGTATGATCTATACAGAACATCTTGATACTATTAATAATTTCATACTTAAATATAACAAATTTATATAGAAATTTAAAAATTCTGAATGCAATTTAAAATTTTTATAAAGATCAATAACAATACAAATTTTTTTAATCTATGTTTTACATACATAAACAAAGTTATTTCCATTATTAAATAAAAACTTACACCCTAAAAATATTTTTCTCCAATTTTCTGACAATTATAAATATCTAAAATAACTGCAATAATGTATTTTTCAAGAAAATTTACATTATAATAAATTTTATTTCCATATCAATAAATTCCTTTATCATGAATTTTTATAAATTGGATATGAAAAGATTATCATATAAAATATAGCAAGTATCCTACTTATATGATTAATTTTCCTAAAAATTTCTGCCTAAGCTCAATAATGCCTAAATTAATATATACAAATACATGCACCGATGAACAGAATGGTTAAATAAAATTTGACATTTTTTTATGCATAAATAAAAAAATTTAAGGCCATAAATGATATTTTTGAAAAAAGTAAATTATTTAATGAAGTTTTTATTTATATACTATGGAATTTCAACAAAAATAAAAGACCTAGGCAGCCATGTATTTTTAAAATAGAATAAATAAGGGAAAAAGGATTATCGTTCTGTATAAGAATTTTATTGAATAAAAATTACTTGTAGCATTTATTTAATAAAATTTAATTATAACAACTAAATGATGATTATAGAATGCATCCTTTTACAAATTTGAAAATATATTACAATATAAACACTAAACAAGAATAAAAACTCACTTTTATAAAAAAAACATTTTGATCCTACATAATGAATCATCTTTGTTTCTCATCAAAAACATTTTTTGTAATAAAGATTTTATCCTTTTCAATGTTTTGTGTTATATACAGGGCAAGATTAGGGGCCATAATGCACAAAGCATTTAATTTTTTTTTATTGAATTTCTTATAATGATGATTCCTAATCTGTAGCTTTGTCTAGTTTACATAAAAATCCAATCTTGATTGTAAATATTACTATCTACATTAATTTATTTATCTACAAGAACTGTTTATATGAAATGAAATTAATTATAAAATTCATAATTAATAACATGGTACAGTTGGCATCTTTATTATAAACAGATGAAAATATATATACACAAATAACAATTAAACAATATATGAGGGAATGACCTAATACCAATTAATTAAATCAAGTTATTCAAGATATACTGTGTGTGTATGTATGTGTGTATGTATATATATACAAACACATACACACATACATTTAATTTAAATATATGTAGCAGGATAATTATATATATATATATATACTATATTAACCTACTACATGTATTTAAATTAAATGTCTAATAAAGATAATTTAAAGAGACAACTAGCATGTTGTATTTATATCGATACTATCATGCTACATGTAATGTTATAATTAATAATTTAAAATATGACCCATTACTGAATTTGTTTCTTAACTCTATTAATTCATAAATTAATAAAAACGTACAAACAAATACAATTAATATCTGAAAAATTACCATAACAACGTAATTATGTTTTTGATATTAAATAATAAAATGACAAGTCTTGATTAGGAAGAGACATAACAAAGTATTGTATTTTTTACGATATACAAACAGACGTGTAATTACTGCCGATGATTAAAGAGGACATCAATTTGATGAGGATCAACGCAATCCTCAACATTAAATGTCATTTTCGAACGATCGACGAGATAAAAGTCACAGATTCCATACGATTTCTATAAAAAAATTACTTACTTCAAATTCTGTGTGTTGTCATAATCGTATTAAATTATTCAAGTTCTTTAATTTTCGCCCACAATCGACGAGCATCTTCAATAAACACTGGCAGACTCACCGGTGCACGAAACATACACCTTGGATTACAGACGGCCTAAGACGCTAATGCTGATTCTTTTAAATCCCACCAGAGGCGCTTCTTCTTTAACAATTCCTGAATATTTTAAAATTTTATTGAATAAAAACATTTCTCTAACAACTTTTTATGATTAAATATAAAAAACTAATATTTTATTTATTTAACATAATTTATACATTATAAACTTCTTTTAAAAAACTATTTACTGTACATCAAGTTGTACATATATATATTTTCAACTGATTTTCAGTAATACTGAATAGAATTTGGACTCGGTATCATCCTCGTTTCAGTTGATAAGTTAACAAAAACATGTTTATATTTTTGTTGCTTTCGCTCTATCTAATACAAAAAACAGTAAAAATTTATTATTCTCGCTAATATTGTAAATTTTTTTGTTGTTTTGTTCTGGAATCAAAATCGACATGCCCATAAAATTTTTCGATAAGGGATTTTAATTTATTTCGATTGATAAACTAAAATTTAAGTATCCTAATTTTCACTATGATGTCGCAGAATAAAATATTTCGAGTAAATAATGGCATCAAACTCTTGTCTACGCCAGCAATGTTGGTCTCCAAAATTTAATGCAAGGCCAATCAATCTTAACCATGAAAGCGTGTGGCTTATCTCACTATCTGTATAGTGCGGCAAGTCTAGAATCTCAGTTCTAGTTTTTAAATTCTTTTCTTTCCAATAAAATGAATACGCTTCGGTGATTATAAATAATTCTTCAGGAAATATCTGTGCCGTTGCTGATCAATTTTTTCCTTACAGTTTGTTTAAGTAAATTACTACAGTTAAAAGCAACAAAAAAATTTAATGATGAAGTATATATCTATTTGAATCTTCATTAACCATCCGTATAAAGATAATTAACGATTTATCATTAGATTTGTTGTCAAGTTGTTTATATTTCGAGATTTATCTTCTTCTGATAATATGCGTATGCTAAACCATAACTGCAAGCCAGTTCTTCTTATTCTTCTATTACTGTTAATATGAAGGTTTATAGTTGGCGCTTTTTCCTCCGAATCTGCAAGCCAGTTAAAAATCATCATTAGCTATGTAGTTATGATGGTAACATATGAATAAATAAATGCTTTATTTTGTTATAGAAAACTGAATTTCTTTTTTTCATATAGAATAATTCATGAAAAAAAGCATAATTACTTTGTGTTTATGAAAGACATACTGTAATTATAGTAAATCCATGGTAAATCATAGTTAGTTATGCCATGCCATAATTTATATAATGCTATATCAATTATATCTATAAATTTTTAATTATCAAACTAGATTCACACTAATGAAAAATCTTATTTTACAGACAGAAATTTATTTTTCTAACTTATATTGAATGCATTTATTCCGCTGAATCCTATAATGGTCCAACTTTAGAGAGCTGTTATTTTTGCTATTGAAGAAAGTATAGTAGTTTATACTTAGAAATTATATTAACGAAAGTGGCATCCTTAATGCAGTGTTGCTTATGATCCATAATATAATTGTAAAATTATGCAATGCATAATTTTGCAATTATACTATGGATATATATATTACCAATAAATTATGCAGAAATGAGTAAAAAATTAAAATTAACTCTATAATAAAATAACACCGGATTCAGTGAGGATTGAATCCAGTTTTCTGGTAAAAAACAAAAGAATCAATGATGTTTTATATGCTTTATGGAACAAATAAAAAGTATACTTTTTTTATTTGTTCCATAAAGCATATAAAACAATTTCCATAAAGCACTTAACTTTTGCACTGATGATCATATATAATTTAAACTTTTCCTTTTTACATAAATTGCAAATAATTATACTTTCATTTATTAGATAAGTTTATAAAATTGCCAGGATATCTGTAATGAACACATTTATTCCTCTACGATGAAATGATCCCACCAAAATTTAAAAATCAGGATAACTTTGTGATTGTTGTTCCTCATTTATGCTTGACCAGATAACAGAATGTAAATTTAAGTAGATAATAATAGTTTTAAAATGTAAAATATTTTTTTCCTAATGCCAATTCTGATGCTTGACTGGTTGAGAAAAACATTTTTATTCTGGATAATCCGGATTGAATTGTTTTAAATTCTATAGATGTTTAAGAAAATTTTTATTTACAAAATCCTTTATTTATCGTTTCAAAACATAAAAGATATCAATGAAGCGGATTACGAAACGTTGAATAGAATAACTGAGCGAGATTTGTAAACAGGATCCTTGACATTATATTTAAAAAATATACAGTATAGACTATACATATATAATTTTTTTATATAATTATTAAAAAGTCTTTTAACTTTAAAATAGGTGAATTCTTAATATTCATTGCCAATAGACATGTTAACGCCTTTTCATGCATAGAGAAGGCTGACAAACTGGATTTTCCGTGTGACATGTGATCGACTTAGTTGACAGTCGTATCGATTGAAAAAAGCATTTCCGTACACACCCAAAGGGTACTGCTACACGTGACATGTGATGTATAGTAGCTGATCGCACGCTATTTCCATGAAATAAAATAACACAATAACTACCGTATTTCCTACTTTTAGTTATTCATTGTTCACATCTTACATTTTGCTCAAAACGTTTCAACTGCTTGCATTTGTTTATATAAATGTCCACACTTATAAACAGAATTAAGATCAACTCATTCACGCTAAACTTATTACATTTAGCGTGTTTTCAACGTTCGGCATAAAAAATGGAGATTTTAAAAATTTGGCAAATATACTATTCAACGATAAGCATCTCTCAGAATCGTGTAGTGAATGCATAAACATCAAAATGAATAAGCAAACATAAAATGATTTAAGTTAAATATTCCTATTTTTAGATATCATGTTTCGAAATCTAATCCGATTTAATGTCTGTCGCTGTTAAATATCGATTATTTTTATTTATTTACTAGACTTTAGATTTTTCTGCATTAATTCTAGATTGAAATAATAATTTTACTGTTATCTAAAATCGATTTGCGTGTCTGAAAATCAGATATATGACTCATTCAAAAGTAGAAACCGACGCACACTGTTATATCTTCATGTTATCGATAAAAAGGTGTGGGTTCGATTCCCACTCAATTCTATTCTCATTAAACTAGTTTTCTCTCAGTTACTTGCACATAATATCATCTTTGAGTAAAAAAAGCTTGTAAATTTTGATCTATAAACCTACTGTTTTAAATTCTTTTGAGAAAAGTTGTTTTAAGATAAACAAATGCTGTTGAAAGAAAAGATAAATCTCCGGAAGGATAGGCTACGTGGGATAAATCTTTAATAAGGAAAAGGAAGAAAAGAAAAAAACGTTTGTGACAAAGGAAGAGTTGATATTGTGCATTATAATTAAAATATATGATAATTTAAAATGTGATTCATTTTAAACAAATAAAACAGTTTAAAATACGATTTTATAAGCTCCTAATGCAATAAGTTATCGTTATTATAATCTGCATTTTATAAATTATTTATCATAAAACACAATTAAACAAATGAAAAGATAAATTTAAAATATGAAAGATGTAATATAGCAAATTCATTAAATAATAAATTACTTCAACAAATGAAATGCCCCAATATTTATTCTGTTCCTTTGGAATGATTTTCACTTGAACTTCTAAAAATATTTCTTTATATACTGTGCAACCAGCAGTAGACAATTAAAGTCTATACTGTGTGGCTCCTCTTTTTTGTTCATTGTATTGCTAATAAAGAATTGAACGCTTGCTTTTTTCAAAATGTTACAGAATTCATCAGACCGTTAAATGAAGATAACCAAAAATTTTACTAAATAAAATAAAATATATACATCAATTTTTCTCTCTTCAAAATTTTAAGTTTAGAAATCATTTTGTTTTTTGCTTTACAAGAAGTTTTGATCTTTTCAATTCGAAAGACCAAACGATCCACGTGAATACGTTCAACCGGAAAAAAAACTGCGTGAGTACTTTTAAACTTTTGTATTGAACTTACTCCAAAACTTCTTTCTCTTTTTCTTGCAATGCGACTGGAAATATGTATTTAAATATTTTTAGTTTTACAAATTTTTCTGCTACGTAAGTTAAATATTATCCGTCAGAGACGTGAAAAAAATCATGCTAAAGTTAAGTCACGAATCGACTTATTTAAACAATATATTTTCCATAAAATTATAACTTTATTCTTTGTCGATGTAGTGTCGTTGTCGATGTTTTTTGTGTTATTATTATTATTATTATTATTATTCTGTAAGTCGTATTTTCCGTTCATTGAACAACAGGGTTGAATTTATATAAAAGGGTGGAGAAATATGAAATTCGTTTCAAGCCGAAAACCATTTTTGTGATAAGACGAAAATCATATAATGTAGCCACCCAGATGGTCTTTATGATACAACGTACAAACTTTATTCTGTATTTTTCATTAGTTTATTCATAGATAATGTCATTAAAGGAACCATTTTGAAGATTAAAGCATTCAATCTAATCTGTATAGAGATAAAAGTTTGTTCATTTACGTTTTAAGTTCTTTCTTGACAAAAATAGCAAAACTGACCTTATTTTTTTTTAATGTCCGCTATTATTTTAATTAAAATTATTTTGAATTTTTTCCCCTTTTTTTTACTCTTGCGTCAATATGCTTTCAACCAACAGACTGAAAATATAAAAATAGAAATAATATTCCTATATATTTAAATAACTATTAATTAATTTATTAATATATATCATTCATACTTTTTTATTAATTATATAAATTTTTAAACGGAACATAAATTATGTTTAAATGAATATATTAAAACTGAATTGGTATTATTTAATTTGTGAATACTATATAATGATATATATAGAATTTTCGAGCCATATATCAAAATTCAAAACCAATGCAATAATTTTAAATTTAGAGATTACTATAAAAATTTTTTTTCTTTATGCAGTCCAAACAATTCCAATTAATAAGTTTTTTATAGTTTGAAAACAGGCTGCTATATGCCTCGTGGATACATTTTTCTCTCTCCTTATATAGAAATTATACTGTTTCCGATATACTAAACGATAAATATTCAAAAAGAGATAATATATCTCAGAATATGTACAGCAAATATTAAGGAAACAATATAACTGTGATGTAGAAATACTGTAGTTGGTACTTCCAATATGGTCATCATTAAAATTCCTTCCTGTTTGTAAACAAGTGTATGCCCTGTCAAAATTTGATTTCTGGGCGCGCCCTTAATAAAAAATATGTCTATAAAAAATAATTTTAACCATAGGTTTTCAGAATATAGATTATGGTTTGGATCTCTTAATCCAAAATCAGAGACATTAGAATTTTGGACATAAAAAAACTTAAATTTTACGAAATATACATTTTCATGAACTCTGGAATTTATTCTAGATTTGAATTCATTATTAAAACTATATTCTAGAACTTCTAGAATTTTTAGCACGTTGATAAGTGTGGTTGATTATCATATCAATAACGTTAAAAATTATTTTAAAAAGAAAAAAAATAGATAATTAGGTCAAATGACGAAAGTCTATTCTCTATTACATTACACATATCTAATGGCAAACAAGTAAGGTGAACCACAAAATTATTCCTCGGGTCAATGAAAGTATAAAACAAGTTTTTGTATCGTTGACAATGAATGATGAAGTGCATTAATTAATAAACACACAGCTGACAAATTGTCGCGCTATAGAATTGAGGTTAGGAATATCTTAACCCATTTATATACTCCAGATGGAATTAAATTATTACTTTATTTAAAATAATTAATTATTCACTCAATTAATTAATCTGACTGGTTTTACGTATTGTGATATATGGAAATGTATAAAGATTTATGGCATGAATTATTTTAAAGTAAATTAATATTACATTTCTACTTTGTAACAGTTGTGTCCTCTAATTAGTCATCCCTAGGTCATGCATTATTTAATTATTATACAGGATATATCACATTTAGATCAATTATAGTGACACTAATCACATATTTTTTTCCCTCCAGTTCCTTATAATGCAGCATCACAACAGACATCTTCATGATATTTTTAAATTAATAAAATTAAAAGATAGTTTGCTAATAAAAAGAGTTGGAGATTTTAATATTTTCTTGGTCAACTCCGCCTTAATGTAATATCATTCAGATATGTCCTTGTGACTCGTATCATTCAAAGAACCTGCCTACTCGTTACTTTCTTAATTCGAGTATCATCTTGAGTGGTTATCGTTGCGAAAATATAAGTTATATAGGTTTACATATATATATGTGTGTGTATGTGCTTGTTACAAAAATTATATCATTTGTCTGGGTGTATATATATAATATTTGTTTGTATGCGAATCCTGAATATTAACATAAAAGACTAGTTTTTCCTCATATCTTACTTGTTAGTCGTGAGAACATGCACATATTTAGCATAAAAATCTCTGCCGAACATTTTTAGATAATGAAAATAATTCTGTGGAATTTTGAATCTGTGAAAAATCATCACAAAATTCCTTAATTTGGGCGTGATTTCGGGTTTTCACTCATGTTTACGTAGGGAAGATAAATCTAGTGAATGATTAACCTTGTGATTTAATGTCTTTAGACTCCCACCTATATTACGGAGGCGTAGATATAGAATTGAATAATAAAATTCATAATACTGGCCGATTTGAAATGAATTTTTGGGTTTCTTTTTAAATAAAAACTCCCAGAAATCCGGTAAAATCTCTCTTATCGTGCTCCACGTGGTCGACGTGATTATATTATGATAAATTAATAAGCGGTCAAAACGTGCTTTTTTAATATTATTATATAATTAAAGAGTTTGATGTTAAGCGTCTTGTTGATGAGATAGTTTAAAAGGTTAACGCTGTGAGTTTCTGTTGAATTAGGTTATGTTTTTCAGGTGTTGTCCGGCCAAAGACACCTACGTGAAAATACTTCGGATCAAACGTCATTGAACCTTGTTAAATGTTAACGAATACGCCCACCAGATGGCGACACGCCATTATAGAACAAATCGAATAAAAAATTTTCGACAACGATTATTTGTATCATTATTATTGTTTTCTGAATAATCAAAAGTAATTATTTAAGAATTATAATAATTAAATTCTTCATTTTAATGATCCTATCGGTAATATTTATATTATCGAGTACGTTTTAAAATAATAGCTTGATGATGATGATTGTTTTTTTTTTTTCTTGAAAAATGATAAAATTAATAAGTCGCAAATATAGCAACGCTAATTTTAAAATCGCATTATTTTTTCGTGAAAAATGATTAATAAGAGATAAAAAGTTTCTTTGATTCAAACGAAACTAAAATTGACCTTGACTTTAACCTTCCATTGACATCAGAAGAAGAAATTCGCCAAGAATACGCCAGAAGAAATTCGTAACTTGTTTTTGATATTTCACGTCACACTTGGCGAAAATTTTGACGCGATATCTCATTTATCATCATTGAAAATATTTATTTTTATTATTATATTTAAATATTGAGTAATTACGGAGTAACGTTTCGATAGCTATGTATAATTTAATTATTTTTTTGTAATTATAGTTTAATTTATGCAGATTAAAATCCAAGAATAAGCATAAAAATTTGTATATTAATCCTTTAAATATTAAAGTTTAAAGGAGCGCTACGAAATAATAGAAGAAAATTTTAATATTTTTTGACATTCATTTATCTTCTTGCGAGATAATAAATTGCGAGATGAAAAAAGAAATTTTTCCTTTGTTGTGTAATAAGAAATGCTCGAAATAATTTCAATATATCCAGAGAATATAATGCGCATTTATATAATAACAAAATTTGATAACTTTAAAACTTATTTAAATTTTATTATTTGCAATTTCCTCGAGAATTTTTCTAATGACAAAAAATATATATATAAAAATATATTTCTATTAATGTATTTTCCACACACACACATACTTTACTTTACAGTCAGAGTATCTTTTGAAAGAAATTTATTTTCCTTTAACACAATCTGCGCTTTCTCATGCTATGATGTGGAAAATTGTACTTGACACTAAATCTACTTTATCTCTTCAAATTTCTTTACAAATAAAAATTTATTTCAATTTATACATATGTATAATTAAAATAAATTAAAAACTTGTTTATTCTCCTTTATAATAAAAATTAACTGACATAATTATATATAACTCACATATAAATATTATTAACGATATTTTTAAATATATATATATTTATTTATTTATTTAAATTAACCGGCCATAATTAATTTTAAAAAACTCATGTTTGTTTTAACTATGTTAAAAAATTGTATTTAGAAAATTAATTTTTTGTTATTAATATTTCTGGTACAAAATTTTAAATGGTAAAATTAAATATATGATCGAATTAATAATATTTTTCTCCATTTATAAATATTTTTTGAGAAAGATCGAAAAATATTAAAAATAAAAAAAAAAAGAGAGAGAAAAACAAATCGCGCCATCTAGTGGCTATTTATCTTGATACAATTATTTAATTCCATTATATAATTATTTATTTTTAATAATGTAATATAAACTATTAATCTACAAGTCGTCGTTGTTATTAATTTATATTATATTTTTATTGAATGAGAACGAAAAATTCGAAATAATCAGAAATACGTGTAATTGTTTACTTTTTTCTTGGTTAAAACTTCGATATTCAAGATAACTGTTTTGAAACAAAAACCTTTATTATAACTTTGCAAACATGCTTAGTAGTCATCAAAACATGAAATTTAACAGATACAATTCGAGAACAATACTCAGCATGATATAAAAACAATTTACTTATGAAAAATTGTACGTTGTGATGATTTGATGTATCTGATGATGGATTTTTATCAAAAATGTTTGCTTGGAGTTGAAATGATAACTCCAAACAAACATTGGTTTGGAAATAAGAAGTTTGTTATTGCAGTAGATACTTCCATCTTTTAGTGCTATTTTCCTTTACGTCACTTAAATAAATATTAAAAAAAAAAAGTTTTAAGGAATGTTTGCAGTTTAAAGCTTCATAAACTACGGTGTATGGTATCCAATGATTTTGCTGAACTTACTGCGTAGAGAATAATCTTAAAACGTTCCCGATTCGACTGTTACACAACAAATACCTTGCTTACATATATATTTTTATTATTCTGGGTAATTATTTTTATAATTTTTGAAGAATTAAACACGGATAACTTTTGACATTTTACTTTTTTTGTAAGGATTAAGTAGAAAATTGTATGTAGGAAGGATAACATTATTCCGTTTTCCTGCTTAATTCATCCTGCTCGAATATATAAATTTGTGATGAAAACTGTTGATTGTATATGAGCAAAAATGAGTTCAGTGCAAATTTTATGCTTGGTTTTAGCGTTAAGCGTTGTTATATCAACTGCACATTCAAGTAAGTTGTATATGTATATACTCGTATATATTTGATATTTTTATATATATTTCTATACAAAAAAATTATTTATTTATTTATTTATTTAGAACACGGATCGATTAACTGCAGACTTCCACCAGAAAGAGGTCCTTGTAGGGGAAACATAACGAAATATTATTACCATAATGAATCAGGAACTTGCCGGACTTTCTCTTACGGAGGATGCCAAGGAAACAGTAATAATTTCAGAAATAGACATTACTGCATGAAATATTGCGCTAGAAAACGTCACGGATGTGAGTATTATCATTAGTTTTATTTTGTAATTATTATAATTTTAATTATAATTTAAAAAATATATATATATGTATATCATAATACTTTACGATTTCAGGGCTTGGAACCGGATGGATTTAATTAATGACAGATTAAAACTGCGAAGGAATAAAAGATAATTAAAAAAGTTGATTGCATACGCAAGAGTTAATAAATTTTATTTTTGAGAATATGTATAACACATTTTAGGAAATAAATTTTCAGCAATGATAATTGGATCGTTTGTTTCTTCATCGATAAATCGTACGTATATTTCCTTCCTCTGAATATTTTAATTACAGTCGAAACACAAAGGAAAACGTAAAGGAAAAAAAAAACCCTAATTAGAATGCGATCATAATAAGGAGTTAAGTTTAATTGCTTTACGTTTCTACTCAGTTAAGGCAATTTAATAGCGACTTATTAATGTCTTAGACATCTTCAGTATCGGTTATTGGAATCTGGCCTGACACACAGACGATATACACAAAGATGGCTGTAAATTTAAAAGTCTACATTATTAAAATACATGGATTGTGGTAATGACGTCATCGATCACGTGTCGAGAGCGACGATATTGGAGTCATCCATCACAAAGGACACATCTAGTTTCCTTAATACTAGGTGTCCGCGTTGACTGAGCAATATATTTCTGGCAATCGACAGTTTAAGTGCCGCTGTTATCTAAGTACATGACAGAGGGTGTCATTATGTCCCAATAACTACCGGAGTCATCTTTGTATCTGAGGCTACTCAACACCACACGTTGTCCCATAGCTAAGAAAATGTTTTTGCACTTGGAAGGACGACACAATCAATGAATTCTCGACTATCGAGGCCGTTCTTTAAGGAATTTTTATCTGCTTGCATTTCTACAGTCTATTTTTGTTTTGCCCCCGTTTTTTTTTTCGTGTGTATCGGTAGCGATCTTCAAAATAAATTTTGCAAGAATGTTTAAAATCAATAACAGCTCCGATTTTTTTTTAAATTTAATTTGCTACTCTCCCTTTACGTGGGACGATTAAACGTATATTCAAAAAAAAAAAAAAAATTATCTAGATAAGATAACTTGTTGTATATTCGCTAGATGGTGCCAGCTGAATTTTGACGTTTAACAATCCCTCTAGGTTTTTTGGGATTAATCTTTTTTTTTTTTCGTCAGTGTTTTGTTTGAAGAGAGGTGACATCTCGGGAATAAAATTGTGACAATAAAAGTGAAAAGAAAAAAAATTGAAATTTTTTTATTTTTTAATCTGACATTTTATTTTTATATTAAATATTAAGTAGGAAGAAATTCGCCAAGGAGCGATGTAATAAAAAGGTGAAAATGTTTATAAAAAAAATAATAATTTAATTATTAACGTGTCGGATTAATAATTAAATCATTTTTGCTTATTAATTTATTAAATTTGATATATATATTTTTTGTCAGTTTTTTTTTTTTTATATACAGTAGGTTGATTAATAAATCGCCGAATTTCACAGAAGATTCTATTAAAACGTCAATTAAGATTATAGCACAAGCAAGCGTTAATACACGAATTGATATATATTTATATATGTGTAAATTTATCAGTTCTACACAAAAAATATTAACTTTTGCTACCACATAAACAAGCAGTAAATTGTGGCACAATAGTAAAGTGTAGCAAACACGTTTATATTTATTTAGGTAAAGGTTCTAAGAATAATAAAATGATTCACTGTCATTCACAATATACTCCATACATATTGTATGTCCTAAGGACTTGGCTATATTTCTGCTGCTGCTGTCTGTTACGTGTCATAGAGTTAGATATTGGTTCCTAATTAGATATGAATGATTTATGAGTCCATTATTAATATAGACTTTATGCAAGATATATACAGTATATATATATATTTACATCAATCATTCGATATAACTTGAGGCAATGATGTTACAATAAATGAAGGCTTTTGTGGGCTTTGAATGATATTTTAAATGTAGTCAATCTATAATTCCGATGATGATTTGCTTAATTTATTGCATTTTACGTATTTTTAGCGTTTTGTTTTTCCTATGATGAGAAATATTAAATGCATAAAAACATTACTAATCGGAGTATATGATAAAAAAAGAAATAAAATGATTACGTTTTTAACTTGTAAATTTAAACATATAAACGAATAAAAAATTAATTATAAATATATTTTATTTTTGTAGCTGAAAATATCTTAAAGAGAGTTATAACAGTATAAAACTTTCTTCAGTTTTTTTCTGATTGGGTGTGGAATTATGTTATTGTGCTATTGCAGCATTCTCTTTCTCATTTCCTGTAAGAGATCAACAAACTGAAAGTTGCTTAATAATGACCACTTATTGATTTTGTTGTTTGTCTTTGGTGGATGAGGGCTGAACCTCTAAGTGGTGAAATTGCTGGATTCCTACCGAGAATCAAACAATCTCATCCGTATTTTCATTTCACCATTCGTTATAAATGGTACAAAAATTAATTTAAATATTCTTTAGCAACGTTAAGTAATAATCTTGGTAGAATAAATAAATCTTACTTAGCTGTTGTTCTTTTTTTTTTTTTTACTAAATTTGTTCTTATTGATCCGCAGTTACTCGTATTAGGTGGATCCACAGAGAAAATCATCGTACAATACAATCGTAGTTTCCTGCAACAGAACAATGTAACTAAAATCCCAGTATACTAATCACTTAATTAGTAAGTGCAATTGTAAATCTAAATTAGGTATTTTTTCATTTAAACAGAACAACCGAAAGAATTGCAACTGCAAACAATTTCTTACAAATAATAGTTTTTTTTTTTTTTTACAGTACACAGTTAAATGCATGTTTACATTTTTTTCTTATTGTGCATATACAAAAACTACATTTACTATGATGGCACTAATTTTTTATATTTTTTTACAATATTTTTCAGTGTTCAGTACCATGACCATCGTTTTCTGTGCTACACACAAATTTTAATTAATTTTTAACATTTTAAACCATAATTTTTTGCCTTTATATATTAATATAAATACAAAAATTATATATATATATAGACCCCTATATATTATATAAACGCTGTGTATAGTACAACTCAATCTTTTTTCATAGATTTTTCTACTCAAGTAGCATTCAATAGCAAAATAGACTCGTTGCCAATACAAGAGATTTAGTTATGATCAGCTTCCTAATTTTTTCTTTAACAAATTCTCTTGTCTGAATATGCTTGTTACATCAATAGCTACATCTGATCAATAAGAGTAGTTCTCATTCAACTTTTATATATATATCTCCTCCTATTTACTTTCTGATATAACATTATTAAGAATGATTCCGTATAAAAATACTGAATGTGATTTTCTAAAGCACAACATAAAAAATAACAATTTTATTATTAATATTATTATATAAAACTAGGCATACTAGGCATCAATCGTTACTAACGAAGAATTTTTATGTTTTTGATTTCTTTTCTCGGATATAACAATGAAAAAATCCTTTAATAGCCTATTAAACTTGGATACAGAGGGTGAACAGGATTTAATATTTATAGACTCAGTAATATTCACATCTTTGCTGAAAGAAAGGAAGGAGACGTAATCTCTGGAGACAGAAAACAAATTCTTGTCTACAATACCCCCCTATGTAAGCAACACATAATTAATTAATCATACCAACAGCACCAATTCCATCAGTGGACACATTATTAATGTTATCTATGAAAAATGACTAAGGTGTAATTAAAGGATATCAATACCAATATAGAACTTTTGAAACGTTTACATTCGCCATAATTATTCAAAATTAGTTAGAAATTATAAACAAACACAAGAGTAAATAATTTACTGGACTAAATATGTTTAATATTTTTCAAATTTATAAAAAAATCTAATTTATTTTTATAGATTTACCTTAACGAGTAAGAAGAAACCTGTAAAAACAATTTTTTTTTTATATAGTATGTACATATTTTTATTTTTGATGCATAGAAAACTTTTTTATTCAAAATTCAATATGTAACTGGAAGTTTCTAGATCGAAGAAACATTGCAGCATTTTATCTATTTTTTTTAATATTTTTTTTTTTTTCAATTTTTGAAAATAAAATAACTCAAAGCTATCTTCAAATATTAACAATACTCTCTCTCTCTCTCTCTATTATATAAGTTACATTCAATAAATATCGTATAAACTTTTGTTTATTATAAATTTTCTTTAAAATGGCGCAACTTAACTCATAAATTTTATAATAAAAATTTTCTGTTTGTTTATTTTTAACCATTAAAACGGTTTAAAAATTTATTATATGTAATTTTTTTTATATAATTAATTATTTAAAATTTTATTATAATTATTGGTATTGTCTACTTTACTACTACTACTTAAACGATATTAATTACTAATTCAAATATCTAACGTCCTTAAATTTTATGTAAATTTTTGATATTAATTAATATGCTAATGATAACTTACTTTGCTAATATTTTGTTATTACCCACTTAAAATTATTTATTATTAATTTTAGTAGTTTTTAACTTTAATTCTTTTGATCTTAATTACTTTTTGATACCGTCCACTCGAAAGTTATTATTATTATTATTATTTTTTTTTTTTTTACGGCATAAGTTGTCATTAAAATATTACAATAAAATCGCGAATAATATTTTGAAAATGGCGATTTTTAAAACCTTATTTCTCATATTAAATAATTACAGGTAATCTGTTATAATTTTTATCTTGTTAATTAATTTAATTTAACAAATATTGCATTAAAAGAATTATCGAGAAAATTATAACAGATTTCTTGTTATAATTTCCTTGGTAATTATAACAAGATTGTAATTTTTCTTGTTAACTGTTTTAACGTAACAATTTGTTATTAATATAAATAAAACTATATAAGATGAAATAAATTATATAAATTTTATTGTTATTCAAAACCATTGTTATGTACGATAATAATCTGTTATTGGCGACTTCGTTAGTAATTCTCTTATAGCGAATTTCGTTAAAATCGAGTGGTTAAGTTTCGTTTATAACGAGTATCAATGGACCATATTTACGTAATATTAATTGATAGAAGTGCAGTTTAAGAGAACGCTTTGTTAAAGGTTCATTTACTTCATGGATCCATGATTTGCTTAACCAAAATTGGAATTTTAGATTCCAACAACAGATGTGAACCAATTACAATAGATTTTCATATTTTTTAATGTTATTTTTCCTTGTATTTTTCATATAAAAATTACAATGAATTTTTAATTAACAGTTTGTTATTAATATAAATAAAACTATATAAAATGAAATAAATTAGGGCCTATATAAATTTTATTATTCAAAACCATTGTTATATACGATAATAATCTGTTATTGGCGACTTCGTTATTAATTCTCTTATAGCGAATTCCGTTAAAACCGAATGGATAAAATTCACTTATAACGAGTTTCTTACCATATTTGCGTAATAGGTGAAGCTTAATATTAACGATAGAAGTGCGGTTTAAGAGAACTCTTTGTTAAAGGTTCATTTACATATACAAAATTGGAATTTTAGATTCAAAAAAGATTCGACAGATGGCGGCATATTTGATGTGTCATATAAATAGTTTCTCGAAAGGTTTTTTTAATAGATTTTTTTTTTTCAATGAAAAAAAGTAAGTCGTGCTAATGTATATTTTAACTCATTTCCGAATGGAACGATTTCGTTATCATTATGCCAAGTGTTATACCAAGCACTGATTTACGTAATAAGCAAAGGATCTTTCTTGAACTTAATGCGGATGATTATCAGTAAAATGAATCTCTTAATGACTCCGAACGTTCGGAACGTTTAGAAAATTCCATCATTTTTAACCTTCTTCTTCTTCTTCTTCTTCTTCCCTTGCTCGAACTTACCTTTTGGTTCGGTAACATAAATGACTTTAGGGAAATGCGGTTTTCTTTATGACAGTAATTTCTTTCGGCAAACAAATTTGCAAGAAAATTTGCCATACATTAAATTCGCCTTCGGCTTTTATTTTATTTAAAAAAATATATATATATATTAAAAAAAATTATTAACAAATACAAAACCCGAAATAAATTGCTCAGAGCGTCCAATTAAAACTAAGATTGTTAATAATTACTACGGTGCGTTCGAAATAACGAGATTTGATCGTCTTACGGTTTTCAATCAACCTGACTTAAAACTGATTAAGTAAACGGATTTTTGAACTGTTTTGGTTTTTTGAACGATACGGTTAATAACCATTTTCACGCCATTATCTCGTCACAATGTCATTATTTTTTTATTATTGTTTTTGAATTCGATCGACGCCATCATAACGTCAAAATTTCGTTACTTAAGATAGATTCATCCAGACATTCAGTCGCCGCAAAAATAAATTTTTCTTACTTTTTGAAAAAATTTTAAATAATAGGATAATATTTATTCTGTTCGGAAAAGAAAGCGATAATTGAAAATATTTTATAATATTTCGTTTTTTAAAATATTTTTAACGTGTAAACAAAAATTTTCTTTCTGATACAAAATAAATCGTGATAAATGATTCAAAGATGCGTTGTTTTTTTTTTTTTTTTCCTTTCTTTTGACGTTTTTGATGTTATTTAAAGTATTACGGAAAAGTAAACAAAACAAGCAAACAACAAAATACGAAAATTTTATTTATGATTTGTAGATATTTTAAATATTCATGTTTTAATTTTTTTAATTCTGTCCCGAGAACGACGTTTATTTATACTTTAATTCTTCTTCTTCTTTCAGATTAAACGATACGCAAAAAGGAAAAGTTTTAAGCACTTTAGACGTCAAGAAATCAAAGAAGTCAAAGCGAATTATTTTATATCCATCTACCATGTTTTTGTTTACTATTTTCACAGTATAAGCTATATATATATATACATACATAAATTTAAAAAAAAAAAGTAAAATAATTCAAATTTTTCAATTTTTCGGCGAACGATATTGGATTATTCCGGTGGACAAATTTAATTTATGTGGAAAGTTTTAGAATTTAATAAACTTTTCTATCATATTAAGGATTAAATAATGTTTTCTTTCTTTTTTTTAATGAAAAATAAAAAAAAAAAAAAAGTTAGAAAGCGAAGAAATCTTCGTAATTAAATTTTTAACTCTGCTTAACCGAAACTGTTAGATGGCTAACAAGTTAAAATAATACAGAAAAGTTCATTTTTAATTAAGAATAATCTCTGTTTTTATTATCGTCGGTAGCAATTTTAAAAATGTAGCAGACGGGATAATCGCAGGATGAAAACTCGCAATTTTTCTTTTTTTTTTCCCCCCTCCTAGTGAAATTTTCTAAACTTAACTCTCTTTCGAGAAGAAGTAAATATTAGATAAATTATGCTATAATCCTGTAAAAGGGATTATTGTGATCCTATCTGGTATATTAAATTGCTGTTGTATGAAACATTAAATTCTAAAGAAAATCTTGCTTGTTAGAAACCAATCACATTGGTATTGTTATTTATGAGAAGAAGAAAAAACGTGCCTCCCGTGCAATGGGTCTGTATATCTCATGAGCTATCTGTAGGCGCGCCTTTGCTTGATCCTTCATTCCAAAGTCGTTGCTAAAGTTAGGAGTTTATAGGACGAGTCTAAATCCGTCGGATTTTCTGAAAGTCTGAAGCTATCTGTATTCCACCGAGACTTCACAGAGTTACTTTAGCCAACCTTACAATTTGTCTTCGCTAGATGAACTACATTCAAATGTTGTCTACCCCAGCAGATTTAGTCGTTATAAACGTAAGACAAATGAAGCGTCAAAAGGTATAAAAATATCGCAAAAAAAATTGTTTCCGCCCTAGCAGAAAACCGCGATTTTAAACTGATTAAAATTTTCAACAACGATACAAATCGACCACCATATTATTTTTCATCTTTTGATTTATTCGGCAGAAACCCAGACAGTTTTAAACATGATTTGTAAGGTGTCACGCGTGAAAACGAGGAAACAACGTGACGTTGCATTCCGTATTCGCCGGCACGCAGGAGATTACTCGACATCAATAGAGATAAATGATCAAATATAATAAATTAAAACTTGGCAAAATTTAATTTTTTAATAAAGTAAACACGCTTTAGATCTGTGTTATAAAGTGTGGCGGTTATCAACTTTCGTACTATATTCGTCAAAAGTTATATCGAGTTATTAATAATAATATTTTATAAGCAGGTCTCAGACAGAACTTAAAAAAAAAATGCATTAATCTTTCAATCACAATTTTCTTGTTTTAAAAATACTTTCAGCACCAGAAAAATAATATATATATTCCATATTTTTAGAAATATGTTAATAACTATAGATTGTCCAGCAGAAAACCAAAAAAATTAATGATTAGCATTGCTTCAGCAATGAAATGATGTTCTATATCTGTAAACCCTTTCTGAATAATCCTGAATTTTTTTTATTATACAACGGATTTATTTTTTATTCTGAATATATTCAAGATTATTCACAAAGAATTTTACAAATATAGTATTGGAAACATCATTCGCTGTTAAAGGAGTGCTAATCTTTAACAAAGAATCTTTTGATTTTTTACTGGACATTCTATAATTAGGTGGCATCGCTTTAAAGGATTAAAGTTCTAGAAATAAAATTTTCATGTTAATAAAATTGCAAATATTTATTTTCACAATTTTTTTTTCACTCATAAATAGTGTTTAGTGCAGAAAATACTTTAAAAATATTAATAAATTCAACTTTAAAAAAATTTCCAATTTAGATTAGTTTTGATAAATGTTGCATTCGTTAAATTACCGCTACTAGTTTATTCTTGCATCGAACAAACAATATCTTTACCAAACAAAAAAAAATATATGTATATATTGAAGGCACAAAACTTACGAGTTGTACAAACTTTATAATTTTCTTGCTCCCTTAAAGTATCAGAAAATAATTTACAAAATAGCGAAAAGTTAATAAACAGTTTGGAAATTGTGTTTCTTTTTTAGTTTTTATCTCATCTTTTTTTTTTTTTATTTTCTTTCGTGTTTAAAATTCTGAATATATTGATATAAGAAAATTCCGTTTCGGCATTAATCATAAAATGAAGGAAAGAGAAATAAATTGAACTACCGCAGGCTTAAGATTCTATCGATTTTTGTAGACATAAGCTTACAATAAGAGTCTTCACCTCTGACATTTCTAAAAATGAAATATGTAATAACGGATTTGTCATAGTTTGTATTATTTTTTTTTCCTTTTTCTTTACAGAGAACAATTCTGTTTAAACATTTCTTCGACACTTTCCACTCTTTCGATTGTTTATTGAGATTTGCTTGCACTACAGAATAATATTTTTTATTATTCCGAGATTTTCTTTCGGAAAAATAGACATTTCGGATGCATGCGAGCAATTTGTAACGTCCTGTGACAAATAAAACGTTGACCAAAGGATTACAAAGGATGGGAAACTGGATAAAAAAAGAATCCCCAAAAATTAAGGAGTGTTTTTGAGTGATTTATCTTGCATTCAAAAATCCTTAAATCTACTTCGATGTGCAGTTGATTGGCCGTGTTCACAGTCAACCACAATTGACAAACTGGATGATTCAGACAAGCGAGTCGAGCCCACACGACCAGATAGAGTCTCTATACGTCATGGGACGTAATAAATTGTGGGGGGACGAACGAAGGGAAACAAAATCCAATAAGTTGGCGGTGGTGTCGATTTGGGAGGTAATTTATAGCTTGTTTACTCACGAAGGAATTTCGCTCCAAGAGGAAAAAAGCTTCAGCAATCAACGCCGTTCTCTAAATGGTGACTGCAACTGCAAGTTATTGGAACCTGTCACTTGTCGGTGTGTTTCTTGTCGTGTTTTTAGGTTATCGGGATGTTTTATCCAACCAATTGGTCCTCCAAGATGTTATGGTTATTAACAAAAACAGTAAGAAATTTAATTAAGAAACACTCCACGGAATCCACAACACGAAATCAATTTTTCTTTAAAAATATAAAAAAAAAACTAAAATAAAAGAAAAATTATTTAGTCGAACGAAATTAAAGAAAATTAAATTTTAAATTAGGCAAAATTCAAATTCGACACACTACTCTAATAATTTAATGAATTTTTTTTTTTTTTTGCTGAAAAAATAAATAAATAAAAAAAATCAATTAAGTATGTGGAATGAGAGAATGTTAAGCATTCTCGATAGATAATTTCCCTTACTGGATAACAGAATTAAGAAAGACAATAGCTAATGAACAAGCTATAACATTTTATTAAGTCAGAAGCGAAATGAATGCAAAGCAGTCTGGAACAAAATCATAAAATTTTTATCATCGTTAATCATTCTAAATTTTAACACGATTATGTAAAATTTCATGACATAGAAAACTATATAACGCATATTTTTATGCACACCATGCACATGCTTGATATGCATTACTCTTTTAATATGTATCAACTCACAAGTCAGTATAACACACGCGCACACACACACACGAAAAAAATCCACTTTAAAGTAAATTTTTACATGAATAACAACTCATTTATTGTTATATTTTATTAAATTATTTAGAAAATATAAAAAAAAATATTTTTTTAATTAATAAAAAAAAAATCATTTCTAAAATCTAAAACAAAAAAAAAAAAACGAAACAAATGCTATTTTTATCGTAAAATTTTAAAGTAACAAAGATTATTCATTTTTTAGGTAAAAAATTCAGAGTAACTATTTAAATTTTAAAATAAATGTCAACTTTAAGAATTATTTATTTATCAATTTAATAAAATTTAAAAGAGATTATGGAAAACCTAATAAAAATAATAAAATTTGAAAATTTTCAAAGCGTAGTCGTTTATAAATTTTGAAATAAATCTTAAAAGTTTTAAAATATTCCGAAACTTTCGTAATTAAATAATTTTTTTTTTTTTTTTTAATTAAGCTGGCTTAACTTGATTGAAATTACTTTAAAAAATTAATTATTAAACCAAATTAAAAAGTTAATTATTTAATAATTACATAAAAATTATTATTATTATTATTTTTTTTTTTTTTTTAACACATTATTCCCAATTTTTAACTTCACTGCCTTAATTATAGACATGAGAATATTTAAAGATTCTTTATGACAGCGCAATTAAACGGTAAATAAATAAATATTTAAACATAAAACTTTATACTAGTTACTGTTTAATCTTATTCTTAAAAAATGCATTATTTATTTTCTAATAAATATTTAGCATTTTAGAATAAAAGTATTAGCAACAGCTTAAAAAAAAGAGTCGTGATGGGAGTTTGGAAGGAAAAAAAAAAAACAAATAAAACTTGGTGTCATACATAAATTTAAATTTATTTGAATATTTACACGTTATTAGGATTTAATTCATTCAACTGTAAAACACTCGAAGAATTTTAAAGGTCGTCTAGAGTTTTATTAACTAATCCAATCGCGCAAATTTTCCATAAGGAAGTTTAGAGAAGGGATGGTTTTCCAATGAGCTTATAGAATCTGCTGCAGCAAGCGTATTACATATTTTTATAGATATATCCACACCCGATTTAGTGATTGGATATATATATATAAACGAATGATATCGATGTAATCCACTCCGACAACTCGTGTAAGACTCCATATCACTTTATGACCTAAATTCTTCTAAAGTGACACAAACAAAATACTATTTTACCATAATGTTCTATTCGACACGAAATGGCTAGAAGAACAGTTAAAGTACGCCTGACTGGTTATCGAATCTGCTGTAGTAACGTGTGATAAAAAAAAAAAAACATACTAGAGAGAGAAGACCTAGAGATTCGGAAGTGGGCTGTTTGTTCGCTTCGATAGACTTGCCTTGTGTTGTTCGCGGTTCAGTAAAAGATTCGTCGTCAATAACATGTCAGCAGCCGCAATCACAGTTTCTACCGGACCCTTTACTGCCTCAAGTATTTTTTTATTTTTTTTTTTAATGTTCAGTTCATAGAGAAAATGACAGGGATGTTAGCTTGCCTACCTCAGACATCAGCGCTCAACTTTGTTTACTTTGAGATCCTCCTTCGGTTGATCAGTCAGAAGAGGGGGGAAAATAAAAAAAAAAATCTTTTATAAGCTTGTGAAGTTTGTTTCTTTGTCATTCGCTTGGAAAATGACAAAATGCCTTTTTTTTTTTGCTTTTACTTTATCGTCATGATTAAATCGCCATCGTAAACTGCTCGATTTAAACACTAATCGAAAAACAGTTATTTAAATAATTATTATTTATATTTACTTATGAACAACAGAACAAAAACCGAGTTCAGCACCTCGCACGTCGTCAGTTAAAAGGATATTTTTAAAATTTAAAGCAAGATTAATAATAGATTTGGGCATGCAAGCATACTAAGTCAAGCCATGATGCCCTCTTCATAAAAGTAATGCTGTTATGTGATCCCTTATAGATCTATATACGAGATGAAGTATTGCATCAGCGATGAAACAGTGACCATTCATCAAGGTATATAATATATTATATACCATGAAGAGAAATACAAAAAATAGTAGTGTCAAGTACCAGTTAACAATAATGACGTCATTACGCATGATTACGAGAGAAAGAAATGTTTTTTGTTATTATTATTTTTTTTTTAAATTACCGTTGCTCGATTATGTAAACTTGAAATATTTCCTACCTCTATAAATATTTGAATGAGTTGCTTCTTAAAAATTTTATGCTTTCACGGTTAAGGTCATAAATACATTATTCAGTGTAATAAATTCGTGGCCGGTTTGACATGTAATATATATCAAAGGAAGGAATGTCTAGACTGTAATAATAATAACAATAATAATAATAATAAAGGCGAGCGAACAAAAATGCGAAATAATTCTTGTCTAATGCAAAATTTTTAATAAAAACACTTGTTTAAAAATCCTAATAAATTCACTGGAAATATGTTAATGAAAAATATATAGCTATAAGCTATTTAAAACAGATAAGAGCTAATTTATTATCTAATATATACTTTGAAGCGAATATTTTTATAGTATAAAAAAAATTATACTAATAATTCATTAGCATGTAGCAAAAAATATTTTTTAATGCAATTTTAGAGAATTTTTTAAAAAGAATAGTTATTATTTTTTTTTTTCTAATTTATGTATTTAAAAATGATTTTATTTATTTTTTTAACATTAGTAAAGAAATTATTGTTATTATTACTCTATTGCTTTTTTTGTTTTAAATCCTTCTTTCGTGCTTATTAAAGTAATTCAGTTACTAATGGAGTTAAATATATTACATTTAATTTTAAAGAAAAATAAGCTATTGTAAACAAAACAAAAAAAATTTAATAGTAAACAAAAAATTGCATTTTATTTTTTCTAACATTTAATAATAAAATCTAAAGAAGGAGAGAAAAAAAAATAGTTTTTTTTTTATTTTATTTTCCTTCTTCTTTACGGAATAGTATAAAGTTTATTATAGAATATTTTATAGTTATTATGTAAACAAACTGTCAAATGAAAGGATTTCTTTAATGAAAAGCAAGAATTGCAGCTATTCACTTTCCTGAAAATTGCTTTTTTTTCGATTTATACATCAATTTACTCTTTATACCGAAAAAAATAATAATAAAATAAAAATAATTTGATTATTGGAACTCAGTGAATTTTCTGAAACTTCTTTCAGTTCGTTAGCGAAAAATACAGTTTAACTTTAATTGATATATTTTGCATAAAAATAAATGTTTTTTTTTTCTTTTCTATAAAGAAACTTTATAAACATCATATCTTTTATTTTCATAAATTTTATAAATATCTAATTAGGATGGATGCTTCTCTATGCAATAATTTTCATTTTAACGTTAGAACTCTTTATTATAAATTTACATTAAAAAATAAATAAAAATATTATAAATCTTTATTTACAAAGATACGTGTGCATTATTTTCTAATAAAAGTTTGTTTGATAAATTATTATTTTTATGCTTCTTTAATGCTGTACAGAAATAAATGTAAACAATTTTTAAAGATAGCAAAGAGATAAGTAAAGAAAGCAGTTTCATGATTAATGAGTCTGTTAATTTTACTAATGAAATAATTGAATCAGTATCAGTTATAATAAAATAGTGTAAAAATTATATCTTGAGAGAAATCTGGAATATAATAATATTAGATAAGCAGGAAGAGGGTTTTTTTTTTATCATTTTTAATAAATATTTTTGATGTAATCTGATTATGGACTGCTTTAAAAGAGATATTTTTGAGAAAATGTAATAAAAAGTGATTTATAGCAATAAATTATAATAATAGCATATAATAATAATAATAATTCTTATTATTGCAGCAGTATATTGAACAATAAATTACAGCAGAAGAATATTTCAACAATTTTTGTAATATGCTGCTATTGCAATCTTTTGCTGAAATATGTCACAGTTGTAATCTATTCTTGCAGAATGCTGCTGCCGTGAACTATCATTGTAGTATGCTGTTGCTGAAACCAATTGTATTATGTTGCTGCTGTAACCTATTATTGGAATATGTTGCTGCCGTAAACTATCATTGTAGTATGTTGTTGCTGAAACCAATTGTTGTAGTATGCTGCTGCTGTAACTTATTGTTGGAATATGTTGCTGTCGTAACTTATCATTGTATATAGTATGTTGTTGCTGAAACCAATTGTTGTAGTATGCTGCTGCTGTAACTTATTGTTGGAATATGTTGCTGCCGTAACCTATCATTGTAGTATGTTGTTGCTGAAACCAATTGTTGTAGTATGCTGCTGCTATAACTTATTGTTGGAATATGTTGCTGCCGTAACTTATCATTGTATGTAGTATGCTGTTACTGAAATCAACTGTTGTAGTATGCGGTTGCTGTAACTTATTGTTGGAATATGCTGCTGCCGTAACCTATTGTAGTATGCTGTTGCCATAACATATTATTGTAATATGCTGTTGCTGTTGTAATATACTATATTTTTGTAACGCAATGTTTTCCAAACTGTGGTGCTCGCCCCACTAGGGAGCGCGAGTCTATTGAAAGTGGGCGCGCAAGAATTAACAAAAACATCATTTTTGAGACAAACAAACAAAAAAATAAATTCAAATTGATGTCGAAAAAATATGAATCAGCAAAAGGGTTATAAATACAGTACACATATTCATGTATCCAGAAACTTTATGCTGTAGCTCTTTTAAAGATAAAATATAGATCTTGTTTAATGATTGAAAAAGAATTTTGAGTAACGATATCTTCCATGACACCCGATTTAAGAGAATTTGTGCTGAAAAATAAGCCCACCCATTGCATTAAATATTATGTTGTATTAAACATATAGGGCCTATTCTATTTTTCTTTTTTTTTGTAAGATTTGTTTAATTATATTAAAAATTATTACACTATAATAAATTTTTATGCATAAAAACTTTATACAAAATATATATTTTTTTTATAGTATTAAATTGTAAGTAGAAAAAAATTATAAAATTAGACTGTTATGAAAATAAGGGGGCGCACAAATTTTTTATGAAAAAAAAGGAGGGCGCAGACACAGAAAGTTTGGAAACCACTGTCGTAATGTGTTGCTCTCTAATCTCTTTCAACAATACATTATAACAGCAGCGTATTACAACAAAGCACAAAAAAATCAATAGATTATAGTAACAGCATAACATTATAACATTAAATTATACCAACAGCATTTTCTCTAATACATTATTCATTATAATTCCAATATCTTCGCCCATTAAGATATGCACATTACATCTCTCTTACAACAACTACAGTATTAATATTTTGCATTATTTCACACATTGAATAATATTAATGGTTGAGATGAACGAGACAAGAGAGAGGTTAACGAGTTAAATACGTTTCTTTGTACAATTCTCCATAACTATTAATATTTCGTATTAAATAAGGGATTACAGAGAATATAAGCAACAGCACAACTTAAAAATAAACTATTGCGCTACATTTACTATTAATATTAAATATTAAGTAAGAGATTAACTGAAAATAGAAAGAAATTATAGCGCCATTTTCAATGCAATTGCTATATTAATATCGCATATGAATTACACAGAACGTCACTAATTATATACAAAATGTAATATTCTGCGCCTGCATTTTAAGATGTAAGTCACTGAATCATGTTTGTCGCTTTTAATAATATTTGAAATTAAGTAAAGTAAAGGCAATAAAATTGTGACTCGGATAGAAATGTTAAGAACCTTTTAAAAATTATTGTGCAACGTTAACATAGCCTATCGATGGATAAGAAACAAACGACACAGAATAATTAACGAATTAATTAAATACGTAAATATTTGTAACGTTATTGTTGTTATTTTGTAATTATTCTTGTATTTTTAAAACTGATTTTTGAGATTTTAAACAAGTTTAATTTTAATCGAAACTTCCATATTCATAAGGAAGAGGTATTATACTAAACAAGCAGAGAGTTAAATTAATTTTATTATCCCAAATTAAATTAATCTCATGATTGTTCCCGTATAATTATCAAAGTGAGCTTAAGATAATCTGCTAATAACAAATGATATAACTTTTATACTGTTTATAGCAAGAGTTTGTATAGGATAATACGCACATCAATTTTATAACTTGCAAACTAGAACCTGTCAAATTTGACACCATTTATAAAGAGAAACTCTTTCATTCGGCTACGTTCTTAATAATTAGCGTAATTTGACAGTTTCGAAGTTATAATTGTTATACTTAGGAAGAGGAAGAATGTTGTATTGAAGACGTATTAAATTAATTAATGCCAGGAGGTTTAATTATTGTTAAGAGTAAAAGTCTAGAATGTACGTGAGACTTAAGCTGTACAGTTATTTCTTATTGCAGAATCAATTATGTTTTACTATCCCTACAGGCTCAACATATACTTCACTTCGACTTTTCTTCCAGTCTTTTATGGCGTTAGTTTCGAGAATTAATTGTCTCAGTGGAAATGGAACCCTCAACAAAATCTTAAAAAAAAAAAATCACGACTGGAAGATTGTAAAAAAGGTCAAAGAGGGGGAGAGTAGTTTTATGAAAAAAAAAATATCCGGTACTACGTTTCGCAGTAAACTTTAATTATATGCCTGTTTTAGCTAACAATTATATTCCAGAACAGTAATCTGCCGAACTGTTCAGAAAGTTAGTTTTTAGTACCGCTTTAAAAACAAGCAATCTAGATAAAATACCAAACTCTGTACAGAGTTTAGACACATGCACGGCTTAGTGCAAAGAACCGAAGGAATTAACTTGTTGGAAGAAAAGACAGCAATGAAGAAATTCCAGAGGAGTGATCAATAAATGACGCTAGAAACTGTGCTCAAATTTTGCAGTAAAATCCAATATCTACTTTTATAGTTATTCATCTAAAGAAAAATTAAAAGAAAAATTGTCAAACTTTGTTCAACTTATTGAAAAGAGAAGAAGAAGGAAAAAAAAATTATATATAATACTTTTTTCACAGTACCAAAAAAAAATGATAACCAATCCATTGATAGCTGATATTATGTACTAGTTAATTTGTTTTCTGGAGACTTTTTAAGTGCTTTGAGGTATCGACGAAATCCTGTCTTCTGTTTTTGACATTGATCGAAGAGTGGAATAATAGATTTTCGTACATTTAACATTGATTGATTGACCAATTTCGGTATAAAACCTTTGATTTATCAGATTATAAAATCTTCCAACTGCGTGACGAAAAGGTCGAAAGTATATAGCTATATATATATATCGATGCTCATTGAACGGCCAACGAACAATGAATGGACTTAACCAATATTCAATACATTTATATATTTTTGTCTGCTCGAAAAAACGATAAAAACGATTTTCGTGCTAACAAAAAAAAAAAATATTACATGACAAGTATATATAATAAAATAAGCATTATTCAAGTATGAATCATCATTGAAAGAGTGTCGTGTTTAGTGGGCTTTTTTAAAAAATTAAATTAACTTTAAAATTAATTAAAAATCTTAATTATAAATGAATTTTCTCCCCCAAAAAAATGTCGTATAAAGTTAGAAAATCTGAAAGACTTATTATTGTAAAATCGCTTAATATTTCAAGTGATACAGATAGAAACAAATGCATAAATGAAAGTCGTTAAAGATTTATTATTCAGCTATCGACATACAGAAATTTAATTTATTATTTAACAGAAATTCTTTTAGATATCCGTTTTGTTTAATTAATTATCCCGTTGCAAGGGTATTTAACAATAGAAATGCGATAATTTATGAGTTTGAAAGATTGAAAATTAATTTTTTATAATTTAATCTGTGCGAGTTATATTCGAGTAAACAATTATTTTTATTTTTTTATTTTTTTTTAAAATTATTAACTTCATTTTTAAAGAAGGGGAAAAATTATTTATTATTAAATTTCGACTGAAAAATTCTACTTGAAATTTCGTAATTTGATTTATTAAAAACCATTTAAAAAAAAAAAAAATCCATATACGTTCTTCATTGAAACTTTTCTTCTTGTTTGGTGCGCTCGTAAATTTACCCCCAAAACACACCGGATTTTAAGAGGTATACGTCTTAATCGGAAGAAGGATTGAAACCAAAAAACTGATTGCCATTTTCCCAGAATCCCTCAAGTAATTTAACTAATGTTATCATAAAATAATGCTACGACTCCACTTGTTTTACGATCCAATTTTACCGAGTAAAAATTGATAAAAAGAAGAAAAGCTAAAATCCTATACAGTATTTAATATATAGGCCCTATATATTTTTTTTATAATACACCTTTTTGTTGTTTTTTTCCCCCTTCTTTCTTTCGAGAATAAAGTATTGACCTTTATGGCTGTCGTTAAATGTTTATCATCAAGACATCCCTCCAATCTCATCATTTTGTATTAATTTAGAACTATTGCATTTTACTCTTTACTGTTTTTCTTTTTTTTTCCTCTTTACATAAAAAAGAAAAACGTTTAAAAATTAACGAGGATATTTAGAGATATTCAAGCATGACATCTTATTTTTTTTTTTTTCTCCTATCAAAATTTAATACTGCATATATCTCTTCAATACTTTATTATTTAATAAATTATTCAGGGGAAAATATATATATATATATATATATATAAGTAAGTTTTAAAATAATAATAATATAAATTAATTCGATCGTTTCATAAACCATAAAAATTTTTATTCGCTAAAATAATCTTAAAAGTCAATATAATATTCATTTTTATAACTATTGACTTTTAAAGTTTATTGAGTATTTAAAGAAAGTTTTATCGAAGAAAAAAAAAACATATTAATGAGGAAAAAAAAGTTTATTATGAAAATTATTAATAGATTAAATTATGATGATAATAATAATAATAATTATTATTATAGGAAATATGAGAAAATAAAAATCGATAGAAAGAAAATATCATTAAAAATAAACATCGGTAATTTAAAAAAAAAAAAAAAAATTTGCATTTTCTTCTATTTTTTCCAATATTATTCAGTATTTTGCTTTTAGTAATTTTAAATTTAATGATGATTGCTGAACTCTACTCCTCGAAATTTTAGTTATTTTCATTGCGTAATTTGTTTCCTCCAGAAAACATTATTAAAATGAAACTTTACCTCTTTTTATTCATTATCTTTATGTTTTCGTACTAATAAAAGTGAATGCATAGTAAACAACTAAAAATTTTTTAAAATCTATAAAAGAAAAATAAATTTGCAATACTCTATACGCCATTTTGATTTTTAAAACGTTCATATCTATATCTATATATATATATATATAAAACGTTTCAGCGTTAGTTTTATGTCGTGAAAGAGAATCCTTTCAAACGGTAGGGATGGAATTGTCAGAACATAAATCAAAAACCTGTAGTTGTTTTACTACTAGTAAAATACTAGTTCGAGTTTCACCTGGTCAATGTTATCCTTCGATATCATTGAATTTCTGCGAAAGATACGGTTACGCATTTCTCTATTTAATGTTTAGTATTGAGATACAAAAATTGATATTGTCCAGGAAGTCTCTTTGAATGGATTTCTTCCAAAATGTCGGATTTCTACTGTAAACAATAGCATTTTCTTTCTAGTAAAAAAACAAAGGACAAAAAAAAAGGAGGTTGCATATTCATTTATTAACAAATAAAACATATCACTGTTTCTTTATTTATAGAATAAATAAAAGACATTCGAAAAGAGTTATTAATATTTAAAGAAATCAAATTATAGGTTAGTAAAAAATTTAAACCTGTATGCGTGCTTGTATTTTGCATAAGGAAAGAAGGGAGGAAACAGGAAAAAAAAAAAACGATTTTTTCTGTTTCATTAGATATTTTCGATTGAGGATTTAGAAGAGAATAAAGTTTGCTTAATACACAGCTGTATTCTATCGATCCAGTTCATGAAGCATCCATTTTAAGTAGATCTTCATGTGGGAGGAGCCGATTCTATGGAATGGCTGATGAGAAGACAAGATTCCAGCTTTTGAAGAATTTTTCCCTCTCATTGATTTTACCTGAGAAATCCGAAATTACCGATACAGCAAAATGCTTCAGGGAAATCCTCCTTTTGTATAAAGTTTCATTATCTTGGTTAAAGTGGAGACGATCATCATCATCATCCGCGTTATTTGCGCTTAGATAAATTGGTATATAAATATAACTTGGTAGGTTCTCGGATGCATTCTTCGGTCGAAACAAATAGCTATATATAAGATAAGAAAGTACATAATTTGTTTTATTATTTATTCGGTGGTGATGGTTTCTTTCGTGTCTAGTTGAATAACCATTAAATAATTCGATAATCGGAATCGCTCGGAGGAAAGAACAACCCTGTGACATAATATAATTAGTGGACTTACGAAGATAATTACGTGATTGCAATTACAGGAGAGGAACGATTAGTAAACTTACGTGAAATTAAACTAATCTTCTATGGTTATAACTTATTGGAATTTTGATCCTGTCCAATAATAATGATGATAATAATTTTTTTTAATTAATTAGTAATTGTTTAAGAAGTTATTTAACGCGACTTACCACCTTAAAATATATAAATCACGTGAAAAAAAAAAATATTTAATGACGTTATTTCAAACAATACATCATCAACAGTCGCAATAAACAAGGCATGATAAAATTTATTTTACTTCTTGTTATATTAATATTATTTGATGTCATAAAGGAAATAACATTACTTCACTGCGACTATCAGGTAAAATTTATATATAATACACACAATATATTTGAAAAGAAAGAAAAAAAAGATAAACAGAAAAGGAAAAAAGTTCACATAAATCCCAATTCTCCCAACGATAACGAAAAGAAAAAAAAAGAAAAGGATGTTTTGTTTGTTATTTAATTTTTAAAGTAGTTTTATTAATAAAATTTTTATATAATTTCGAAATAAATGACTGAAATGAATAATTTAAACTTTAAACGAACTGTTTTAATAAAAAATAAATGTAAAGAATGAACAATTCATTAGTAGTAAACACTTAATTCGTTTCACGCTTTATAGTCAGAAATACAAAAATAAATAATTTAATCGTTTAAAGAGACAGATTTTTAATATTTTTATTTATTTTTTTTTGTGGTAATCTTTAGAATGTTCGCGACTGTTTTAAATATTTTTCTTGTTGAAGAAGAATAACAAAAATGGACATCCTCAGCATCGTCATCATTCATTCCTCAGCTTGGCCTGAGTTTAAATTCTATTTAGTCTCGTCCCTCTCTGCTTCATATACGGATTCAAGTTTTCCCACGCATTTTTCGTTCTATTGTCTTTTTCCAACTTTCGCATCGAAGTCGCTCA
>WUQG02434088.1:0-14087 GCA_011317285.2 Androctonus mauritanicus | reverse complement strand
AACGTTTGTTCTGAATAAATGTATTGATAAAGGTACTAAACTGCAATGAGTGCTGAATTTTTAAGAGTATTGAAATAGTAGTATATGCAGTTTGTATATTAGAAACTAGTAAATAGTATTAATTCTTATTTATCTTTAATCTTCATGTAAAATAACATGAAAATAATTAAGCTTAAAATACAAGACTGTTGAAAGATAAATTACAAATCTGACTTTCAGAAAAATAAAGGCAAATGATCATGATCAGTTCTATCTTCTAACCCCTGAAATATAATTTGATGTTAAAATAATAACTTAAAGAATGTAAATTTAAAGAACCATTCTATTCAAATTTACATATAAATGCATTATGTTCTATTTCTATTGAATAATTATTTTTTGTGCTTATAACTCATCAAACAAACATAATATTTAATTAAAGTGATTCATTCTTAAATGCTTTATATTATTATTGTTATTATAAAACAATTCTAATTGGTATTTATTAGTTATCTCAACTGTTTAGAATCTTTTTTCTTTTATATATTAATGGATTATAATTTGAGTTAAAACAAATAATAAAAATTTTAGCAATATAATATCTATATACAGTATATTGTATATTATATAGTTATAAATAATATTTACTTGTGATTTGGACCACACATTGAAAATATGAGCAACATAATTGTACAATTGTTCTGCTTCTTTGACATTATGTTTAAGCCAATGATTCCTTTAAAAATAAACAAAATTTTATTAACAATTACTAAGTAACTCAATAAAAACATGTTTAAAATAGTATTTCATTTTATTCCATAAATGATAGATAATTATATATAGTAGAAAAAGAATGTAAATATTCTAATAACTGAATATAAAAATTATAAAAAGAAAATTTTTTATTACCTTTGCAGATCAGCATATTTTATAAGCAGTGGATAAAATGCATAAATATCTCTCACTAAAATGGCAAATTCCTATAATATAAATCATTTATATTAATATTAAAAAATTACTGAAAAAAGAAATTTTTATAACTATTACTAACTAATTTTATTAAAAAGCATGAGCTGTTCTGTAACATTATAAGAATGCAAAATCTCTGTAAATGAAAACTTAACATAGTTATTATACTGAGTGCAAATATATTGTTAGACCAAATATTTGTGTTCTGTCTGATGCTTTAGTTTAGTCCTAACTTTGTGTCCATGATTATTACCTACTTTAGTTGCAAGGACAGAATCAGTTAAAATTATAAACATTAACATAAACACACACACTGAGTGATCTTATTGTTGCATAATAGTATCATAAACAAGATTTTATATTCTTATACAGAATGATAAACAATAAATTCATATTCCAATCAGTTTCATGGCATTGGATATTATTAAACTCAGAGCTTTTTTTTGGCCTGTATAAACTGGTAAGCATGCCAGTTATAGCTCAATGTTGTATCTTAGATGCAAAATCTGAAAGATTTATAAATATCCCATATTCCAGATTCATTTCTTTATTATATTTGTTAGAATAGGTATATTTATATTATAGAGATTTTTAGGGAATAAATGTACAACTAGGGATATGCATGAAGCACCACCTATAAAAAGTATATAAGGGAGCCTCATGACTCGAATTGCACCTTTTCCTTTGTGAGATCCGACCAAGTTGTAGTTTGTAGTATAAGTTGGGAGTCCAAATAAATAACTGTAAATATAGAAACATATTATAGTGTCATTTTATATTAACAATATTTGTACAAGTGTTTCCCTACTTACAATCATTTTAACTTGTGATCTTACAATTGCCCTTACAATTTTCCTAACTTGACTATTTTTACAGCATATGGCTAGAAATATTTTTTCAGTTTTATTAAAAATTTACAGTCAGCCAAATGGCCACATAATAAAGTAATTGCTTATCACCCTTGGAGGATCCTGGTTTAAATGTGGACAGTTTTATCACTTTGGATGGGTTCAATTCTGGATGTTTTGTATTCTCACATACAATGAATAAAGCTTATAATGAGCAATTCTTTCCAGTACCATGACACTCACTATAACCAAGTTTCACTATATTTCATTTCTTTTATTATTACATGAGTTTATTGTTATATATTAATTATAAATACACTGTGTATTTGATTAAAAGATCTTGTGTGTGTATATTCAATAACTTGGCTTCAGATTAGAAATGTATGGATATTCAGGACACAAATTAGCACCATCTTTGATCATTTTTAACCTGCAATTTTTTCGACCTCTAATGAGGTTATCAAAATATAACCTTTATTTACAGTACAGGAGTATCTGTATTTGGCAATTGAAATTAGAATCAAATGTTTAAAAATCTAATTTTTACAGTAATATACTTTCTACAATGTATACAATAAGCAATTATTCTTACAATATTTATTTTTATTGTAGTATTCAACACATTAATAATAATATAGTTGAGTATAAATTGTCATAAAAATCTTTAAATTTTCTTCCTGTTAAATTTTTATAATTATTTATATAATTACCATAGTTACTCATGAAATTTTCTTTATATGATTTTCCTCTCAAATTTACTATGTTAATAAACACATTGGAAAGAATGGATTTCCTCTCAAAATTTATAAAAAAAAGAAATTAAATAAAAATTTGCATAATTTTCCTGCCTTGATTTTTATTAAAGTATGTGGCTGCTAGAAAATATCAGAAAAATTTTAAAAACAATTTTCAGTTTCAATTATTTTGAATCTTTACTGAAGTATTATTGAAATAATGAATTAAAAGATAGAAAAGGTTTGTTATAACAAAGAGAATATTGCTAGAAGTCCAGTAATGTCCCAGCTTCACAATTCATCACTATATTTAAAAGAGGAAATTAATAAAAAGTTATCTCTATAAAAGTCAATAAAAAATAATATTATGCATTATATTAAATAACAGAAATTTTATGTTGCATTTAACTACATGTTATAAATATATCAGAGAAAATCTATTTTTTTCTGTACTATAATTTGTTTAAAACAGAAATAAGATCACAGTTTAAAATTGCATTTTATGAAACCTTTATTCAGAGAAACAAAGATATACTCAAAGGTTTACCTTTTGAAGAATGAAGGACCAAGTGAGAAGATATATACAAAAGCAAAAGAAAGAGAGGAAAAGGAGAAGAGGGAAATGCTTTTGTAAAAAATATAGTGGGCCATTAGTAGAAAAAAGGAATGCACTCTTTATGACCTCTTATAATAGATGACTGAAACGATAATGGATTTTGCCACAACACATAATTGAACATTTTATAATATCATATGTGGAAAATTGAAATGGTTCAACAAAAAATACATATATATCTAGACAACACACTTAACTGAACTTAACTGTATTAGAACCATAAAGAAGATGATAGACTTCCAAAAAAGAATAAAAGTAAACAATAAGCTAAATAAGCAAGGTAAATCATTTATTCAAAAACATTTTTGGCTATCCATGTAGCTTGCCTCAGTTATGAGACAGGCTATGTGGATAGCTGAAAATGTTTTTGAATAAATAATTTATCTTACATATTTGGCTTATTGTTTACTTTTATTCAGAAAAGAATGTTATTGAGAAATTAAAAGTTTCAGATATATGACAATGTCTACTTTTTATTATTGATTTTTATTTCTAGCTCCTGGCCACTATGTGCCCAAATAAATCAAAAACAGAACATTTTTTTCTTATTTGCCAAATTTGAGATTTTTCATTTATTTAGCACATCCTTATATACAATGCTTTTGCTTTTCTTTCTCCAGACCAAACTTTGAAATTTTCTTTATATAAAATTAGCAACTAACAAACTATTGATTTACCAATTCAGTTATGTATGTAAAAATTATAATTATCTTAAAATAAAAATAATTATAATTTCTAAAATAAAATATTATTTAAATTCAATGTTTATGAAACTTGGTACATCGAATGCAAACTGAATTCTTGGGCCAGAGAACACCCAACATTTTTCAATTGAAAAAGCCAGAAATTGAAGTCAAATAACAAAAAGTATACAAATATAAATTGAAAGTAAACTATGAAAATTTAAAACAAAATTTATAATGAGATTGGAATTTAGTTTTCTAAAAGACATGGTTAAAGATTTGAAATAAGAGAAAATAGTAATGGTGGTACTTCTGGTCCTAGAGTTCATATATGTGCAGAAACATGGACTTCATATGTTTATTCCTTTATTATATGTAATATTCAAGCTAATGAGGTAGTTTCATAAATATCTTATTAAAAATTTTAATAATTTTCTCTTTTCATTATACCAAATATCAACAACAGAAAGAAAAGTGAAAATTAAGCAATATAAATATGGTATTAATACCATATAAAAGAATTAAACTTAAATTAAAAATTTAAAATAATTAAACTTAAATCAGTCAAAAATTTTTTGCAAATATAGTCAGAAGCTATAATTTGATAAATATGCTGTTTAATATTTTTTTAGAAAATATGCTGATTAAATCTATTACTAATTTATTGCTTTAGCATATGTCCCATATTCTCAATTCGCATTTTCAAATTTTCCTCATTAGAAATTGAATTATATATCCATTAAGATAAAATGATTTTAAATAATCTTTAATTTTACAGAAATTAAGTTTTCAGTTAAATTTATATCTATAGTGTAAACAAAAAACTGCTTTAAATATGAAGCATTTTTCATGTAAAAAAAAATTTCTCAGAAAATGTTTTTTTAGACATTATCCATTATCAATTCAATTCCATCAACCACAATATTTCAAACTTTTAAAATGTAAAACAAAATATCAGATATATATATACAGAATAGAATATATATCTAATATATATACAGAATAGTACTATTCTATATATATATAGAATAGTAACTTATACATATAAAGTTTACTATATATATAATATAAGTTTAAATACATAACTAAAATAACCAGCAACCTAACTTTTATTAATTTTTATTAAATTGCACCTTATTGAAGAACAAATTCCTAAATAAGGTATATCCATCAATAGAGTAAAATCAGGAATAGCTGAAAATACTTTTTGTTAAATTAACAGATTGAAGAAAAATTTTTTATATATTTTAAATATATATATATATATATATATATATATTATATATATAGTAAACTTTCTGAAATCCAGCACTCTTGGGAATTAAGAAATGCTGGATTTTAAAATGTATCAGATGCTAAAGAAATATGAATAATATGCCATTAGTAAAAAAGCCAATGTAAGAAAAAATATGTGACTAGATAGGTGAAAAAATAATTTCCAGAGAACCTATCAATAATAAATAAATTTTATTATAGAATAAATATCAATACTTTTCTAAATTGCACATTATAAAAACAGCATATACTTCCATATTTTATTATAAGCACATAAAAACATGAATATATTTTTAGATGCTAAATAGACATCTAATATATAAATAAGTACTTCCAGAAAGAACTAAAATTACCTACTTTCTGAAGCTTGTTGTTGAATAATTAAAGTTAAGAAATTAAAATGCATCATCAAAATAATCTTCAAAGATTGCATGTGTAATGGACAATAAATGATTTTTCCAGAAACGAATGCATGAACAGAAGAATTCAAATCAGTCTATGTTTCAGCAATGTGAATTTCATAACTGCAAGATTTTATGAATTTATAATAAACTATCACAAGCCTATTTGGGTTTTAATTTAATACAAATAAATAAATATCTGTATTTATTTAGCATTTAGAATCTGTTGATTTAACCAGCACAGATACCATGATGACATCATCATGTGGCAACACAATGTCATAGTGATGCCACTCATTGTTATATCATTGTGATAACATAAAATATTGGTATTTTGTGATGTCATTTGATGGAACAATGGATGACATCACATCAAGACTATAACATCATTATGATAGATATAGATGATAGATAGCACTGTGTTGAGAAATCAGGTAAGCCATATGTTATGACTATATTGCTAACATTTAGTGCCATTTATTAGTAATAATATAAACTAAAATTGTAATAAAAAAGAAATTCTATCCTGTAGGATTATCCTGTTCTATATGCTACAGAAATAAAGGATGAAGCATCGAAATGTCATTCAATGACAAAACACCACTATAGAATTTCATGAAAATCTGCTAATTAGTTTAAAAGTTATTAGGGTGAAAAACACAGACAACAGATAATAGCAAACAGAAGAGCAGATAGATAACTAGACATGAATCTGATCTTATAAGTTCCATTACCTTCAGAAAGTAGGCTAAAAATAATTAAAATACTGAAAAAATATCAAATATTTGAAGATAAGAATCATTAATTCTCAAGATTCTAAATATACAATTCTAAAACACTAATATTCTCTCGAATATAACTAGTAATTTATTATTAAAATTTGTTATTTAAATGAATGATATATGATAAGTGAAATGGCAGTAAACAGTAATTATAAAATTTGTTAATAATTTAAAAATAAATAACTATATTTATTTACAAATGAATCATTATTCTGTATTTTAGAAAATAAGACAATTTCTTAAATTTACCTCTTGAAGTTGTCCTTCAATTTGGGAAGTATCTTCTGTTGATGATTTTAAATAGCCTTTCATTAAATCTTCTTTATGAAAAATGCTATCTGCATTTTTATATATTTTTTCAGCAAGAGGTAATATTGGATCATATAATAATTCTTCAGATGAATTTATGACAATTTGTCCTCCATTACCTTAAAAAATTTTTATAATTTTTATTTTTCAAAAATTAAAATACATTTATCAATAAAAAATTATAATTCAATGAAATGCTATCAGAATTTTAACAGTCTTTAATATACATGTATAGGATACTTGTTTCCTTTAGCTACATGCTGAAAAAAATTATGAAGAAATAACATCCCTTTAAACCTAAAAGGGATGTTATTTCTTCATAATTTTTTTCACCAGTAGTGTAGCCAGAAATTTAGCAAAAGGAGTGAAACTAAAAAAAATTCAAAAATATAGAATGTTATTTGAATAAAATTAAAATGCATATATGCATAAAATTATGCATTATATATTTTCTTGATTATGACTGTTTTATACCAATTGAATCTATTATATAGATAATAATCACTGATCAAATAACAGTAGGAATATTAATAGTTAGCAGAGAAATTCAATTGCTCTCTTGCACCCTTTCTGGAGTACAAACTAAATACTAGGAACTTACGAAGCAGTTCGTAAGTTCCTAGTATATGGTACTGATGAGGGACTGATATTGTCCAAAAACGTTATACCATATTAAAAACTATGTTATCTTTGCTGCAGTGCTTGGTTTTTGATTGTATCTGATTAATATAACATTTCTGATTGTCAATACAATTATTTTTAGTTTAAACTTTTGGACAACGTTGACACATTTAATTCTGTTAGTATTCTTTGAAAGCAAAGTTTGAATTGAAAATAGTAGCATTGACAATTGAAAATGTTTATCAAAAGAAATATATTTTGACTTTTTTGCACAAAAACAGCCTAAGCCTAAGTTTTTAATGATTTCATTAATGAAGATAATAATTAGAGTATACTGTATTATAAAATAAATTGCTTATACACTTAATAATCAATTTGTTCTTTCATACCAGCAATACTAATCATCCAATTATGTCCATCTTCTCCAGTATGTCTTTTTATCAAATTAAGTATGCTAATCAGTAATGCATTTAGATGATCACTGGTGACCATAGTAACATGATTTCTGTAAAATTTAAACATAATTTGAAAGAAAATCTATAAATTATATTTAATACTTTTAATTAAATAAATTATTTAAAAGCAAAAATTTAAATATATTCCTTGAAATAAATTTAATTTGAAGAAATACTAATCATTATTATACCATTGTTTAACAAAATAATTACCATATATACTTGAATATAAGCCAATCTGTGTGTGAGGTCCAAACAGTTCAATAATCTCAAAAACAAATAATGTTTTTTTAAGCATCTTTTGTGATACTCTTATTGACATCATGTACAGCTGCCATATCTGTAGCTTATCAGATAGCTATATTCTACCATATTTTATAATTATTACAATTGGTTAATAAATTTTATATAAAATTTGTCAATATCTGAGAGAGAAAAGGAAAACAGACTCATGTCTAAAACAACAATTATATTCATCTTTTATAGCAAACTTCCTTGTACTGCATGAGAAAGGAAGCTAAGTCCAAACACAGCACCAACTGCAGTAGGTTATTACAACACCTCTTTAATGAGACAAACGAACGTTTTTGATACAACAGCATATCCTCGTCAGGCTTACACATAAAGAGAAAATTTTTAAACAGAATAGAACACATACAACAGATTTTTTAAAAAGGATCCGTAAAAAGATCATAGCTTACATACAATTTGTTTCAAAAAAACTTCTTTCTTTAAAGGCGTTAGAAGCATTTATTCCGTTTATGACATCAACATGACGTCATACCGCTAGAAAACAAAAGTAAAGAGGTAGTTTAATGCAGTATAATGACGTTTATTATACAATAGATATAGTAATATTACAATATTATTTCTGTATTTTAGATTCTTATTTATTTCTATTATTTTAAGAATTAAAAAGTATCTAAATATAGATATTAAACTTCAAAATAAAATGAATATATCTTTTTTTTTTTTAAATTAGGAAGAAGAGGATGATGCTTATTCACATATCATGGAAACATCATCTGTGCCTCTACATGCAGGAACAAATTTATATCAAACACCTCGTAAGTATTGAAATATACTATAATATTTTAAATATCAATAAATTTCATATTTTATCTACAAATGATTTAAAACTATAATGAAAAAACAAAAATTTTTATCTGATTTATACCTAAGTTTTAACATATTTCATTTATAACACTTGATGGTTTATTAAAACAAAAGATAACAATTCATTATTAAAATTGCATATTAAATATATTGTTGTTTTTCTATTATTTGAAATTGGCCATTTTCAAATAATAGAATAAAAATATAGTATTTGTTTCATATATAAAAATTTTGAATATTTTTATATAAATCACAAAAGCTATGTTACAAATAGTAATTTTTCTATCTAAATAAAGATATTTTAAGAAATTGATCTTATAGCTTTATATATTATATATATATATAACATGAAAAGCTTGAGTGAATCTAAGTGAAATATTGTTTATTGGCATTAGAACCGAAAAAGTTAGAATAAAGTAAATGTTTTTATAATATGAACAAAATTTATATACTAAAAATTTACACTATTATACATTTTAATCAATTAATCACATTTATTGAATATTTTAATTTTATATTTAAAAGATTAGAATTATATTTTAAATTTCAACATTTAGATATTGCCTAAGTTACACAAATAATTGAGACTGAAGTTTTTATGTAACTTGAATTTTAAATAAAACAGAAAAATAATTTTTTAACAAAAATTATGAATCAAAAACTTCTGGATTAGGTGGACTGCTATGATTGTACCTACAGAATGTTATGGCACCTTATTATTTCCTTGCTGAAAGACAAACAATGCAATGCATGTTATTATAGGAATGATATCATACCTATAATATGATATTTAAGATCAACAAACAATATACAAAATCATAAATAAATCAAACAATATGAAGTTTTTAACTAACATGTCCACACTTGTAACTTAAAAATATAGCAGATGTTTAAGTTCTATATTTGAAAAATAAAATAAAAAGTTAAGGAAAATATTTTATGTAAAGTTGAATTTACATAATTCTGGGAGGTGCTGTATATTTCAAGTATTCATATTTATATCAGAATTTTATTGAGAAATACGATGAATTTTAGAAACCCAATAATGTAAATAAAATCTTGTATTTATTTATAAATCTTCTGCCTTTTTTATATATTTAATATTTTTATTTGCATGCATCATGCTAAAGCCTTAAAATGCTATTTTTAAAAGTAATATTTTATTTTTAGCTCATATAAAACCCTGATAACTTTTAGCTGATAACTTTTATAATGATGGTGTAAAGACATACTCAAATTATAAAAAAATTTCTCATATAATTATTATATGAAAAAATTTTTATATAATTTGAGAGCTAAAAATAAAGTATTGCTTTTAAAAATACTTTAGCATAATATATGCTAAAGTATTTAATATGCATTTTTTAATGCTTTAGCATAATATATTCAAATAAAAATATTAAATATTTGGTTCTTGTTTACATGCTCTTCATTTATATTTACTTAGAGATATGCATTTGAGGAATATATATCATTTCTCAGAAATATACAAAAATTTTCATAGATTAAAGATTTGAGAAAAAATTGAAAATTATCAATTCACTTTGCAGATGCTAAAACTTATGCTATAATTATAAAATAGTCATAAAATTTGAAAATATATTGTTTTCTATACAAAAGTCACAAAATGAAAGATGAATTGAGTCACTATCACACAAGCACAATGTCTATAGTGTTCAAGGACTCAAGGATAATCAGAATCTGAAAAAAAAAAGCATAAAGCAAAAAGAAATAACAATGATTTGATATAACTATTTTTTCTTTGTAGCATCAAGACAATATGTTTAGTCATATATATACATTATGTATGTATGTAATAAGAAAGGTAAAAACATAAGGAATGTTTTTACCTTGTTTACCACATATAGTTGAACCTCCTAATAGCAGATACTAATGGGGCTAAGAGTTTTGTCTATTCATGAGGCGCGTCCATTATTTAGATGTACTTGTCTCTTTGTCTTTAAAATACATAACTTGAAATCTAATTTTAAATGGAGATAAATGGATAATCAATTCCAATTGCAATGCAAATCTTAGATAGTTATGTTATAATAATATTTAAAACAAATATCTAATATGTATACTTTATAGATTCATATTAAAACGTTAATTTGTATTCAATAAAAATAAATTTGATTTAATACCTTTTTTTATTAATTATACCATGTTTGTACTGATGACAGTCTCCTTTTAGTATCAATATTATAAATTAAGAAGTTTATAATCGTATTTATTATAAGTATACTTTATCAATTTTTTTATATTAACTTTTAACTAAAATAGTTATTTATTTAATTTTTATTTTAATTAATATCATATTTCTTCCTATAGTAAAATAAATTATTTAAAAATAAATTTACTTACATCTGACATTTACCTACTTACTACATCTACTATCTATTATTTACTTACATCTTACATTTATTAAAATCACTTTAGAATCAAAAGTTTGAATTAAAAATTTGTATAATTATTGAATAAATAAGGTTATAATATTGTTTTAATAAAAATATTATTATAAAAAAAATTACATAGTCAGAAAAAATTGTAAAACAAAATTTTAAAAATAACATCTTACTTTATAAAATTAAACAAAAAATAATAATTTAAAGAAGTCAATTCATTCATATGGTAAAGATAATTAATTCTGTATCTGATTAATGCAGCAATAAACCAATTAATGGATAAAATTAAATTCAACTTTTCCTTCAGACTAAATAAATTATTTTCTTAAATAATTTTCAATATGGAATATCATTTATCCTAAACTGAGTTAATTTATTATTATAAAATTATTGAGTTTTCATATAATATATCAGAAAATGTCTCTCTAAAATCCTTAAATCATTTTAATTTCAAAATTTATTCCTGGGGAAAAAATCAAAATGTTTTGTTGATCAAATATCTTAATATAATTGCTTTATATTAATAATTATTTTTAAAGTTTAAAATCAGTCAATAAAATATATTAAATAAATTAATAAAATTACACCTATCAACATTTTTACATATTTTAAATTGGTTCTATAAAAATATCGTATAAATAAAAATCAGGTAAACTGAGACTAACATTTGTATAGAAATTCCCATTTTCTATACAAACATTAATCTCGGTTTACATGATTTTCATTTATATCATATTTTTATAAAACCAATTTATTGTGATAAAGAAGAAGAAAAAGGGAATAGGCATAATAATAAATTTATCTGTATATAGAATTATTTTGAATTAATGCTTTATATAATACAGTACTGATAATATATTCTTTGGTTGCTTAATGCTGTTAATATTGCCCCACAGATACTAAATTAAAATCTTTCTTAGAGTTTGCAAGTGCTATTTAGAGTGGGAAATAATTTCCTGGGTTTTATCATAACAGATCAAATTTTAGATTAGTATTACTATTTTGTGATTGAAAATTGTTCTATTTCCACAATGAAATATTGTAATCATGACATATGTGAAATAAAGCATTTTTTCCTCAATGAGAAATTTATTATTATTTGACATACACAAAACCAAATAAGAATTATACAATTAATTAGTGTAATATTTTTATTGCATGCAAGACACAATGTACTAATCATCACAAATACACTAAAGTATTGTTAATATAGATAATTAAAAAAAATACATACATATCTTTTATCATCAATATTTACCTACAATCATGAATGACAATGACTTCATTTAATTTTAAATTTATTTCTAATAAATATTTAAATAAAAGTTATAAATTATTTTGATGATTCTAAAAATTTGTTCTTGGAAATATTGTTTCTATAAGTATTAAATATAGGAAAAGAAATATTCAATTTAAATCATATTAATGTAAGTTGCCATTTCTAATAAATAACTGAAATAAATATAAACTATTTCTACATTTTTTAAATTAGTCAATTAATATATTTAAATAATGATTAAATTATTATTAAAGAATATATAATGCTGATATTTATTCACATATGTTACATCTAGTAAAGTATTTTAACTTTATAAGATAATAGGAACTTGATATTTCATCAGTTTAAATCAAAATAATGAATATAAGTAGTCCTCAATTTATAATTTTTCATACTTATGATGATGATGTAAACAATAAAATTCTGTGATTAGTCAGTGTCATATACATATGAATCCATGTGCAATAGTTTGATGTACCAAAATTATCCTTTCTGTGTCTGGTTCTTATACTTTTGTGTTCCTTAAGTATATTACAATAATATATAATGTTCTAATAAAGAAAGCCATAAATTTTGTGCATTTCTGATTTCCAACCACTCCAACTTACAACCTTAGGATTTGAACTGAACCCTATTATAATTCAAGGACTAGTTGTATATTATAATAAAATTACTCAAAATTTCTAATAGATTTTGATATTCAAATATCTGATATCAAATATTGCTGAAACATTCAATTTTTTTCACATTATTTGAAATCAACTAGTTTATAAATTTAATTAGTCAGTACAAAATGGTCGATAATTCTAATGTATAGTGTTAAATATACCAAAGTAATTAAATCAAACAGATCAATTGAAATTGTGGAAATCAATGTCCTGCTGTAATTCAAAAACATTTTTTAAGCTACTTTGAACTACATTTTTTAAGCTATTTTAATTATTTTTTTTAATATATTATTCTCTTAAGATAAAATTTTTGATTTTTTTTTCTTTAGTTTTCTCTTATGTTTAAAAAATTTTTCATTCAATTTATTGCATGTTAATTCTCTTTATTGCATTTTTTATTTATATATATATTAAGAATATGTTTGAACATATTCAGTATATATGTTATGATAAAAGTGATTAATTGGAGATTATGCATAATTGCCAGTTATTTTGCATAATCACCAATCATATTGGTAAGTTTGATAAATTTCACTAAATTTCTCATTTTTATCAGTGATTGTACATAATTCCCAAATGATGTTGGTAAATTCGATAAATATGCTAGAATTTCTCACTTTTATCAGCAATTTTTGTATAATTTCCAAAATGTAGTTCATAAATTTGATATCATGAAATTTTCCACTGTTTTTGTTTTAATTAATAATGTGATTATAGAGTTACTGTCGTTTAACCTTTACAACACTTCTTAGCTCTCATTCATCTTTAATTTTGATTATCTTTACCTGTTTCAATGTGTTTTCAACATGTCTTCCACACCCTCCTTGCCAAATCCACATCTCTTCTCAAAGATGCTTTCCATAGTCTATTCTTTGATATGAGTCTGGATGTACGTTTCTATATTTAGGGGTAAATTGATAGCTCTGATATGATTTTTGTGATAAGTT
>WUQG02434077.1:0-14088 GCA_011317285.2 Androctonus mauritanicus | reverse complement strand
GGCTAGTGACAAAAAGTAATTAAGAGTGTTCTACATCCTGATTGCATAATAATTAACACATAAACTATATTACATGTCTGAAATTCCCAAACAATGCCAGTTATCCTAACAAATGGCAAATATTTTTGCAAGATAATGCAAAAATTAATTACTATTAATTTAGCTTTTATATTGATATTTTTCGTAATTTTGAGTATTTTAGAAATTTTATGAATCAACTGATAACACAGATACATATAACCTTCCTTAATAACCTTGAAATATTGTTTTTATTTTATCGTTTATCGTTAAATCCTTCAACTTATTAGAGAATAAACTAATAAAAATATATAAAATACTTGCAGAATTTAGGTTAAAGCTAAGAATCCATAGTACTAGACATCGAGAATTTCTCATCTATTCCTTTAACTTAAACAACAGAGAAAATTTCTCTGTTAAATTTACTTAAAGCAATGAATTATTGAGAAAATGAAGCAACAAATACCATCAATAAGTAAATCTTTTGTAAAACAATTTCTCTAATAGGATTAGCTATTTTCGAAGTATATTTCATAATTAAATCATTAAAATTTTATTTTAGCCAGAATTACTAAGTACAGTCTCTAATTACTACATTTACTGAATTAGCTTCCATTTTTCATGTAATTTCTCGGAAAAATTAATTACATTTTTAAAACTACATTATGTTTGTTCACGAAATTTCTTCTTTTATTTTAAAATTATTGCAGAATATGTTTTTTTTTTCTTTCGTTCTTTATAAAAAAAATATATCAGGTTTATCTATATTTCTGTATAAGATTAGAAATATAAATATTGATCATATAAATAATGTTGTATTTATTTTTTTCACATCATATGCTTTGAAAATTTTTTTATAAAATATAACATACATTCCCAGGATATTTTGTAAACACATAAATAATATTTTGTCAACGAAACTTTTTATTACTAGTAAAAGGTTTTTACATAAGAAAACACATTTTTGCATAATAATTAACAAGTTGAAACTAAGAGAATCTTATAATCAGTAAAAAATATTATTCGGATATTTAATTATCATGCAGTTTCACCTAACATTATTTCTAAATCGAACAGAAACATCGCATGATATATGAAAATAATATAAAAATTACTGTAAATATTAAATTAGAAAAATTTCATTACATTAATAGTATCATTATTATAGTTTAATGATTTTATTTTTTTTTTCTTTTTATGAATTTCAATAGAATTTACTCAAAATGTTAGAAAATTAAGCAATAACTCAACTTAGATGAAGTAGGATTCAAGCAAATCTTGTATTTTCAAATAAGTCATACTCCGAGTTTCGGTTCCTAGACTTATGGTATTTTTATCTTACGTACGTTTTGAATTGTCACTATTACCCAAAGTTTCAGTGTTTAATTTGGAGTTATGGCCCTTCAGCAGGAAATTTTTGAAAGAAAAAGCTTACTTTTTTCAAAATAATGGCTGCAATATTTCTTTTAGTCATAAATGCTTCATTTATGATAATTTTGTACATGAAAATTGCAGTACATCACATGCATTGATAAATGTTTCGACTTATAGACATTTTCTAGTTATGGCATCAATCTGGAATCTAAAGTGACATAATTCTGGTGTATGCCTGTAACTAATTTCATTCAGTAGCTGATTATTTTTTGCTTCAGTATTTCTATGAATTCATGAATTGTCAAAACAAATAACTAATTCACTGTGATTCATCATTCAGCAATTTTATCCAAAATTTGTGCTCAATGTAGTTATTCTTTCAAATTCAATCAAACTATATAAACATAGATATCTAAAAATTCTCTTAAAATTATTTAAAAGTTTAATATTGTTTTCGTATACACTTTCAGTTTGTTGTGCTCATATAAACACTTTAATACATAAACCGATAATTTATTATCCCTAACATTCTTTCATTCTTCAGTAATTGTTCATTTAATCTTATATTGAAGTATGTGATAATACTAACTCATCAACTCTGATAGTGATGTCGTAGAGTGATAAAAGCATCTGTGTATATACCGAATCTAGATAAGATCATTTAAGTGTAAGAAATAAGAGTCAGTTTATTTAATTTTCTTTAGATAACCCCATATTTGTTACAAAAGTGAGGAAATATCTTTCATTCAAGATAATCATCGGAATTAAATCAATATATTAATTTTATATATATTTAATTAACCACATTAATTGCATCCATGTGGCTAAACTTCTAATCCCAAATAAAAACAAAACACTAGGGGCAATTAACGAAATAATATTATTTATAATAATTAATCCATTCGAAGAAACGCATTGTAGTATTTAATAGCACTTTCTTTATCGATATAATTTATTGATCCTCATTTTTGACATTCACGTCAGTTAATTTCATGGCATTTTATAAATGGCTCATCTCTATTTATGTATATACAGTGCATATATAGAGAGAGTTTGTGCTGAAGCAAAAACTTTAGTTTAAAAAAAAAAGAGGAAAGATGAAAGAGGAAAATAAGTAAGGAAGTGTGAAGAAAGAACTGATTGAATTTTTGATCAATCGTAAGAGCGAAATTATATTTACACTTCAAAATGTATTGGTTCAATTAGACAACTGAAAAATTTTGCCATTCTATAAGATGATCAATATATTGTTTGTATTGTTGATGTAAACGTATTTTTAAAAATAAAAATCAATATGCATAGTTTTATTATATTTGAGAAATATACAGGTAGATTGGATTGTGTATACTGTATTTTAATTTGATCATAGTGATTTAATACTTAGCTTTTATGTAATTCTGTGATTTCATTATTCAAATATTAATTCTAGAACATACAAAAAAACAATCGAAATCTGTATTTTTTAGAAAGTCATCAAAATTTTAATTCCCTTTGGCATACAGAAAATATTTAAGTTAAACCAAATGAAGAAAAAGAATTTGAAACACTTTTAACATTACACCAGAATCTCGCAGTTTTTTTTTTCCTTTGGTCCAATAATGCTTATGTTAAGATAATGTTTTATCGAGACGTTAATTAAAACAATTTTATGTCCTAACCAAAATATGCTGAAACCAAATTTAATATTATAAAAAATATATATATTATAAAACTTTAACACGCAAAAGTTTTAACAAACAGAATTTAAACAATATCAATGTATTCCTCGTCAGATTACCAAACTGGAGAAGAGAGAAAATATTCACATTCAACTAGTTATAAGTAATACTACTCGAGATATTTTTTTTTTCTTCTTCTTCTTCATACCTCTCTCCTGAGGATTCTGTAAGGGCACTTTCCCCCAATCGCGACCCCTAGTACGAAAATAAATGGTTCGAGGTGGGCGGTCAGCTGTCTGTATGGAGTTTCATCGCAGGCCTTAGTGATGGACGTGGGCACCACCAGCAGTCCCGGTTCCGTATAGGGTCCCGCGAATGAGCCCCCAGTGACGGATGCGACAACCACCGAATGGTACGAGATGACTCATTTAGTCTCCTTTTACGACACTCGGGATCAATTGGTGAGTATATTCTAACGCCTTACCCATAGGGATTACTCTAACTTTTTATATTCTAATTTCAATAAAAGCGGTTATGTCTAGTTCTTCAAAACAACAAGAATAATTTCAATATGTACAGAGTTTTTTCCTGCTCAATACATTTTATATACCTTACATATAATATTAACAAAAAAGAAATTAAAAATGATACCAATCTCGTATAATTTACATATTCTCAAACGATCATTGCCATAAAAACATCGTTCAATAAACGTAATGCAAACTGAATAAACCTTTCATTCAGTTAGAATTAATTACCAGGAAAAAATTTAAAAATTAAATATTATTTATTACTTTATTTAAAGCAATTATTAATATTCAGATTCATATAGATAAATAAAATTAATGTCAGTGAAGTTATATTATTTTTTTGTATTGTGCTGTTTTTTTTTAGCTACCGAATAACTGAAGATTAATGTTCCTGTGTCATGCAATTATAGAACACTTAATAGCTGTGAAAGGGTTATCTTAATAGAAAATCGATAAAATGGTGATACAATATATTTTTGTGATGAATTGCATTCTTTTTTGTTCTTCCCGTTGCCTTATTTTATTCGAGAGTAGCAATTGCATGACTTACTTTCAATTAGTTGTTGCTGCTTCTTATTGTATTAATAATAAGTTAAGAAAATTAATTCTATATCCTTTTTCTTCTTATAATCATCGTTCCATCTAGTTACAGGAAATGAATTTAGTTTGATTACAATAATACAATTATATTATAAAGGTTTTATGTTATAAAAAATAAAAGAAATTTTTTTATTCTTACCAAACCGTAAATAGTTATTTCTTATTAATGAATAAGTAACAGACCTGATTTTTCAGCAATTTCTATATAATTTACTTGAACTATCTATATAATATTATTGTAATATTTATGATAAACGAGCTTATAAGAAAGATATTTTCCCAATTGTAAAGTAATTTCTTCATTTTCTTATCTTTAAGATGGATAAGATCATACAGTTTCATAAATGAGTATAAATAGATAATGAATTCTAGATTTGCCTGAATTTTAGAAAATTCTTGATTGTCGAAATTAAAAAAAAAATTAAGTAATTCTCTCCGGTCGTTTTAATGAAATTATTTATTTAATTTGTTCAGAATTAAGAAACATTATTCATTTTATTGCAAAACAGTTCACCACAATGAAAGTTCAACTATATGATTATTTATTAAAATTTTATGTTCACATTCATAAAACAATCTAATTAAAAATGTAAACAAATTAAAACTATAATGGAAGTTTTCTGCATTATTTAATTTATACAGCATAATTTGATAAAACTGAAAAATTTTTAGTAAATATAAATCGCAATAAACTATATCCGCTTTGCAATACAAGACTAAGAAGAAGCCTTTATTCTATGTGACGTAACAATAGACAAAATGATTACATCATTCTTTTCTACTATTTGATATCTTCAATTGTTACGACATTATAACATTCTTTGCTACAACAGAGATTTTTTATATTATGTTCCTTTGGATCCTGTGATTAACAAATGATTCTCAACAAGCTTGAAACATTTATTGCATTTATTGGGAGCTAAAAATACAAATAATCAAATCTGCTACAGTAATCACTATCATTTTCCTGATTTCGATCAAAAATCGAAATTGATCCATAGATTTTTGCAAAAAAAAAATAAAAAAAAAAAAAAAAAATACTACCGATTAAATTCGTTAAATTCGTGATTTTGAGAGAATTGATAAAAATAGTAGATGCTATTCATAAAACATTATTACAAATGTATTTAAAACAGATTATTATGATTATTTATATTTATTAAAAAATTTTTGATTTATATAAAGGTATTAAATATTTAATAAGAAACTAATTGATAAATGTGGAGCTAACATTCAAAAGAGACTTCGGCACTCAAATACAACTTTTGGGAATGATCAAAAAATATGTCTCTCTCAAACTTTTTGATTAAACATTCTACTTTCAAAGACCATTATAACTAAGACAAACTTGCTTTTGGATGATTAAACTCCGCAGAGATCATGGTATGAACCACATAAATCGAAATCAGTATTTAACTCAAAATTTTCAATTTTTGGACAAAGTCTCTTTTGAATGGTAGCTCCTCAAATATGTTCATGATCTGTTTTTCAAATAAAATCTGTTAGCAGTTAGATATCGCCCGGATGATCTCATGGTAAAGCTATGGTTTATCAGCTTGGACTGGGCTCAAATCCGAGTCCCACATTTTAATTTTCTGGAGGGGTTCAGACCCGGCCCGTTGATCCCCATCCTTTAAGCATTCAGTTGATCCTGACATGGGTGTTGGTCCTTCGCAAGTGATGGGCTCTACAAATGGCCGCCTTCAGATAATGTGCGATATGGGAGCTTAATTACACTTATCTAACATAATCTTAGCATTAAATGAATTCATAGAGTATGGTTATAGATATTCAAGAAATAAATGCTTGATAAAGACAAAAATATATTCAGTAAACGTCACAGTATTAATTAAATTATTTTGTTTTTTATATGGATTATATTTTAATATATTTTATTTTTATGCATCTGTTTAGAAATTGGTAACATTTATTCCTTATTTAGCATATTGTTATTGTCTTAATAATTTTTTTTCTTTCATGGAACTGATTATTTGTTGTAGCAAAAATTTCATCTTAACGAAAACAAGTCGCTATGGGATACAAAAGCTATTATTGAATTACATTCTAAAAGCTCAGTTTTTTATTTTATTTTATCAAAGGACGAAGTCATAAAAACACTGTGAATTTGTAAAAGCAAAAAACATCAAAATTTTTAACTCAAATATAATTAAATAAATTTTTAACTAAATAGGTACCATAAAATTTTTTAAATATGAATTTACATATCGATATATATACATTTCACGGAAATCTTTTATATATATATATATTTTAACAAATAAAAATTCTTTTTAAAGTTATTCTAAATTATGAGCTAATGGAATTTTGAGGCTTTTAATATTAATAAAATAATATAATAAGCACTACGTGAACATGCCAAAGGTCTGAAAAATACCTTTCAATATTTATGTGACGATAAAATGATAAGCATGATATTTTAATATCAATTTTTCTCTTACTGATATTTATAACAATCTTTCAACAACTTTCTTGTTTCTAAGCACATGATACATATCAAGTTTCATAAGCATAATTCCATTGGTAAAGATGTCTATGTAAGATTGAATGAATCACGCGATATCGTGGATGTTCATTAATATAATCAGGAATTTCATAAATTTTATTGATCTTTACAGTTATCCTGATAATTTTTTTTTATTATCGTATTTACTTTAGAATATTATTTTCATAAACTTAAACTCTAAATATATTAATGATTACTGACTATATTAAATTTTATGTATAAGATAAATAGTTCTGTGTAAATTGTGAAATTCTGCCCCAAATCTATCATCAGATTTTAACATTTGAATTAATGAAAGTAGATTAATTCAAATGCTAAATTTAAGTTGTTAGATTTATCTAGCAGTAAGAATTTCGATTTAATACAGAATAAAAATATTATAAAACATTTTATCATAGTATTTTAGTCAGCTTCGCTTCTTAAAATTGTTATTGAATTGCCAAACTACTAACCTATTTTTTAAAGGTTTTTTTCCAAATATTGTGCATTCTTTTTCCCAATATAATATTTTGTAATATTACAAACATGATAATGTCAACAAAAATTCCAAGTGACAGTTTAAAGTTTGTTAAATTTATTTAAGATGAAATAATTTCAATTAAGAACGAGCATTACTCACCACGTTCATTTAACAGGATTTTTTGCTTAAACTAGGTAGATTTATGGTACTATTTAACTGTATAAAATTATACAGAAGAGCTTAAATACTGTATTATATTGTTATTTAAACTTTAGATTAATTTAAAAATTTTAATTATTAAAATTACGGTATCTACGGCACACGTAATTATTAGAATTACTGGAGAAAATATAAACACTTTCCTTTAAGTAAAATATAAGAAAAATAATGTAAATATTAGCAGTCAATCATAAAATTTTTTCTAAAGAATTTATTAAAGAGTTTATAAAAATAAACAGTATAATAAAATTTTATAGAATAAAATCATATTTACAGCATTTTATCGATATACGTTTATTTGCATTTTTGTTGTGATTTGGGTCATTCAGTAAAAAGTAATTCATTCAAAACATTCTTCCGAATTTTTCAACTAGCTTTGTTTTAAATGCATTTAACAGAATGCTAAAGATAATATATAAAACAAATCTACATTTACTGATTTCGATTATTTTTATAAGGTGGTGAAAGATGGAAGAAGAGAGAAGAATAAAATCCATGGTAAGGAGAAGAGTTGAACAAGTGCCACTCAGAGAATTGATTAATAAGTTGATCGAGTAGATAATGAATGATCTAAGATCAACGTTCAAGTATAAAAGTTGGCCAACAAGGCCAAAAAAAAGGTAATGATAAGAGAAAAAAGTGTATGTATTGAGAAGGAAATCTGTAATTAAAAAAATGGCTTCAAGTCAGTTTAAATACAAATTACTAAAGTAACGTGGAATATAATTATGGAGTTATTTAGAATATTTTCATTGTCAGCCTTTCAGATTATCTGATATAATAATAACCGTAATTATTATGTCATCCAGTGCCACTTCGTTATGATGGCATCCGTTGTTAAAACATTGTCATAGCGTTGATTGTTATGTAAATGTTAGCATAACACTATTATTAAATCACAGTTGTTATTTGATATTGTGAATTAACAATGAACCCAGTACATACCTCTTTCATGATGTAGATTATTTTAGAGAGTTATAAATATAAATGCGTATTGTATAACATTTATAGTCTAGGAAACGTTATAATAATTTGAAAAAGTTTGTTTTTCAATGGTATAAAAATTATATTATTCTTATTTTATAAATGATAGTAACTTTCACCCAATTTAAAATCCAAAATGATGATTGTTACTGATGGAATTTCACAAACGGTAAAATTTTTAAAAAAGAATGATGTCATCTATTATTGCATTTTAAATATTTTTAATGATAATTTCTAAATTTCTGTTTTACAAATTTTGACAATTTTCTTCAATGTTATATGATTTTAATATGTTTTCGTGTTTCATGATATAGAAAACATTCGATTAACCGGCCTCTATGGGACCGTACTTCAGGTCGGATAAACAAACGGCCAGTTAATATCAAAACACATTCAAAACACCATTTTTAAGTTATAAATAATATAAATATATATATATATATATATATATATACACGCCAGTCCCTCGATTCACGCGGAGTATTCGTCCCACGTGGTTTTTTATCCAATTGAGAATTCCTAAATGGACTCTGCCAATACAAAACATATGCTAGAGAAAAGCCCGTGTATCTTGTAAAAATATTTATTTCGCCGATTTGCATAAAATAATAATGACGAAAGTTAAAAAATACGAATTTAAATTCTATTTGTTATTGCTATCAATACCATACTCCAAAGCAGTAATCACCCCTTTTCTTTTTAATTGATTTAAAGTTACCATTCTCGTCATTAGAAGTATTTCGTACTTCTACTTTAGTTTCAATATCAGCGTGTCTCTTTTTGTATGATATTTTTTAAAGAATTATTTAGGATTATGTTCTCGTAAATTTCTTGATATTCACTGCAACAGTTTTTTAAGTCTTGTTGAAATTTCAAGGCTCGTTGAATATTCGGATCGATATCTAGAATCCGATTCGAAGTATATTTATATAGATATTACTTTCCAATTTTGTGCCCAATTGAAGAGACTTGTAAACATTTTGTACAGTGAATGAAACTGTTTCGTTAATATGTCACATCTTGTTCGGGCTGTCATTGCAGCGAAAGGAGGTGCACACGATATTAAGTGGGTGTTTACATCTTTTTGGCATTATGTTGTATATACTAACAAGGCTACTCTTCTCTTGCTTTTTCCCATTTGATTTTGATTTCGTTTTGCTTCTGATTTTTTTTTTTTTTGCAATTGTAATTTTTGATGCCTTCTTTAATTACGTATTTTGTTTATACATAACTTTGAACTATTTAGAGGTCATCTTTACTATATAGTGTCTCTAAGTGCTACACTGCTGAGCTTTTACATTTGCTTTATTTGCATGACGTGCAGAAAAAGTAAATTTTTTATCGTTTATGCGGATAAGTTGAATTTAATGTGTTCTCCCCATGTAAATCAAAAAAAAAAAAAAGATCATAATGATGTAATAAGTACAATCAAGTAAAATTTTTGGCTCATTGATATATAATAATTTTTATAAATACCATAGAAAGATATATTTTCTGATAGTCATAAAATCATATCATATATAAAACTGACACTGAGTTTTTACCTAGTATGAAAAGTACTGTATGCGTGTACATATGTTGCATATAAATTTTTATTAAGCATTTATTTAGATAAAAAAAAATCAATAATCTTTATTTATCTTTTTGATTTAAAATTGTTTTCTAAGCAAAATCACGTCATTTTTCATAACAATTATATCAATGACAGATGGATTATCTTGTTGTTAGATATATCTTATCGCAGTTTCGAGCGCTCTCATATCCTTTCGAATGACTTCTTCTTCTTTATTTTTATCTCTGCTCATACTCAACGAAAATATGACCGGTTAAGTGACACCGGATAAGAGGAAGTCTACTATAGGGATAAATCACTTGCTAGAGATATTAGCGAAAGTACTTTTACTTTCGCTAATGAGACGTGTACTTTCGCTAATAATAAATAAAAATAAGTAGAAAACAAAGATATAGAAGCAAAATACATGACAACAGTTATTTAGAGAGAGTTAAAGGATGGACGAAAAAAATGTCAAAAATAAATAATTAAGTAAATAATAATTAAAAATTTCCTGATTACAATCTAACAAAGACTGTAGAAGCATTATTTACTACAAGAACTTATCGTTGTTTGTGTGTTTATTGAAGTCCTCTTTGGAATTTAAGAAAAATTCAAATAGCACTGATACTCCTATTTATGGCTTATAATTATTTTATTAAAAATTAGATTTAATCATTAATAAGCTGCGATAATTAAAATTATGACAAAACATCATTACTGTTTAGATGCTTATGATCATCATACAAAAATCTAAGTAAGATGTTTAGACACTTGTATGATTTCATTATAAAAAGCATTAGGGAATAATAATGAGAATGAATCTACATAAATGAGCTTTATCCTCATCACTATCAGTGAGAAAGGCTTCATTGATCATGATAATTTCAAAGTTTATCTATACAGATTTAACCTAATTAGTGTTCCCTACTGGGCTTATGATGGAATCAGCATACTAGAATTTGAACAACTTAGTTGTTAATCATATATACATGATACATAATTATCAAACTAAAATTGCTTTTATATGAATATACATATAGGTATTCAGATATTAAACAAATATAATAAAAAAAAATTGTATTAAATATTCATCATAAATAACATTAAAGTAGTTCGTATGAAAGACTTCTCACATTATTAAAAATTCACAATGTTCAAAACAGCTTTGCACTAGCGAATATTTTTAAAATGGCACATCTAGAGTATGTTCAAGTTTGTAATCAATTATTTAAATTTGTTTTTAAGAGTGGATAAAATGTTAATTAATTATTCAAATGCGAAAATTTTTACAAATTTATTCAAAAAAATATATAAAATTGAATTTAACAAAGCGTGAAAAGTTTATTTTTATTATCATTACTTAAATAAAATGTTTTCAAAAAATTTCGCATCATCCTCATTGTTTTTGAACAGCAATTAAAGCGAGATCTTTAGCTTTCGTTGAAAAAATGAAAAAAAAATCATAATGATAACAACAGTTAGATTTTTTTAAAGTATTTTTCCCAAAGAAAGAAAAGAATTAATGAAGTAAAGATCATTAAAGAAGATCAAAAGATAATTTTATAAGAAGCGATTGTGTACTGATCAATAAAACGTAATTAACAAAGTTGGAAGTCGAGATACTTTAATCGGAGTTGATAAGTTAAAATATTATAGCTGACCATAAAAAAAATTATCAATTGTTTATTAAATAGTCTGGTAATAATTAAAAATTAATTATATGGTTTTAAATAAAAATAAAAAAAATTTGTTGGTTTATCTTGTTTATGAGTTTATTTTAAATTAACTGCATTTTAAATTTCATTTTCCTTAGTAATCGCTTTTTCCAGAATTTTAAGTTCGTCCAACTTATAGATTAAAAAAAAAAAAAAAAACTTGGTAAGTTTTTTATCACATGAAAGCTGACCTTCTTAGAATTTGCCTCTAGCTATTTATCATCAAGAGTTGAATACTTCAAACTTTCCTTAAGGGATTAAAGACTTTTTACAACAAAAAATTCAAGATAATATGTAGAAAAATGAAGTGTCTAAAAGAAAAAAAAAACATTTTATATATCATATTAAACTCTAAGGATATCACTAGTTGAATTTCTTATAAAGTTTTCTTTGAGCTTACGAGAAATTACAAGAAATAATTAATTTTAAATGAAGCAAAGTGTTTATACATATTTTTTTTTACATCATAAATACTACATAAAAATTTTATTTTTGCAAATTTACAGCAAATCTGAAATCCTGTTCGTTTAAAATGTGACGAGAGAAAAGTAAAATGAAATTTTTGATAATGTCGTTTATTAATAATGAGAATAATTCAGAAGATTGCACGATAAACGTCGAAGATATTTTTGTTTTCATTAATATATCAGATTTCAATTAAATTAATAAAGTGTATGGGACATAAATATCAATAATCATCAAGAAATATGGCTTTTTCTATCCACATCTCAGACTATAAAATAAAATTGTTGTATTGAAACGAAAGAAATTCCTAATACTTCTTCCTATTTTAATTATTTGCAATATTTCAACAGTAAAATTTTAACTACTTTGTAAACATACTGAAAGATAATTATAATTTTAACAAACCGATATAATATATAACTGAAGTATAAAAATTTTATTTAACTCTCTGTAATATTTATACGATGATTACTTAAGGAATACAAGATGGTCATGTATTTAATTATATTGCACTGTAATCATGTTTCACAATTATAGCACAATGCATATAAAATGTAAGAAGTTCAATACATCCTGTAGAATGTTTCAAATATATATAATCTTGACATGGGTATTTTCATTGGCAAATCTACATATATTAAAATTGAAAAGTTAGATTTGTATTCATTTGTTGAAGGTTCTGTGATATATTTATGCATAAGTAACATATAAATTTTCGAAATTTAGTATGACATTACGGTATACTGATGATAAACTACAGGAATATCTCGAACAGTGCTGATAATACGTTCCGAAAAATTACTGCACTAATTGAATCTTCACCGATCGAGAAAAACGCTAATTCGGTTTTAAAAGGAAATTTTTTTTCACTTAAAAATATAATTTGAACTAATGAAGAAAAATACTTCATACAGAATCAAAGGTTTTTTTTTATGTCACTAGCAATATATGTAGAGATACTTTAATATACGTATATATGCCCTATTTGCGTATGTATTTTTTAAAATAATGTAGAACTTTAATAGCTAAATATTTAAATAAACAGTAAAACTTTAAAATTTATAAAAAAAAATAAACTTTATAGTAATAATTAAATATCAAAACGAGATATGGTATTGTCTGCCACGTTGTCGTACAATATATGTAAATTTTTTTAAATATTTTAAGTTGTATATTTATATATAATATTTATAAATTTTCAAGCTAAGATATTTAGATAATTCTCTTATATTTGTGCGACCAATACTCCTTATAATGCGAAAATGTAAACACACTACTACATTATAGCGAATAATCCGAACTAATTAATCTTCAGAGGCAAATTATAAATCGCACTATAGTGAATCCTGCACTAAATGAACCCATACTATACAAGATATTACTATTTATATTAATTTATCATAAAATACCTATGAAAATTAAAATAAAATGACAACCGGTATGAATATGTTTCGATATTCCTGTCAAACTGGCATGCCAATTTTAAATAATAGGAAATGAATTCCATTATTCAACTCTGATTGTATTTAGCATTAATTCGCAAACTCAAAGTAATGCTCGAAGTAAATGGATACCCGTTTTATTATATAAGAAAGCAATTTTTATCGTATAACATGTAAGTTATCAATAATTTACATTTCAAACAAGTGTTTTATTTACAGAATCATAATCGAATTAAATGCAAACTTCGAATTTAATTAATTTGTATAAGTTTATATACTAAATAAATTTAATTAATTAAAAATATAGAACATTATATTTCTAAGGAATTTATAAAAAAAATTTCTTAGAAATATAATGTTATTCATTATAAATATGAAAATATATACAGGTTGTCATCAACTTACGATGGGATCATGTTTTGATAACTCCATCGTCAGTGGCGGACCTACAGTTATCGAGGTTCGGGGCGGAAGTCTTCCTGGGGCACTCCTGATTGGAATGATCACCATACAAAATGTCAATACAAATATAGAATTAACCTTT
>WUQG02434066.1:0-14088 GCA_011317285.2 Androctonus mauritanicus | reverse complement strand
ATATTTCCCAGAAATCGATCAAAATAAAAATTGAAATTTTCCGGAAAATCTTTTGTCTTGGGGATCATTTGGCGCCCCTCTGCGAGTGGCGCCCGGGGCATGATAGACCCCCTTGCCCCCCTTCGCTACGCCACTGTAACAGACGGCATTTACCTACCAATTATCAAGAAAATGTCGAAGATAACTACACCAGTGAATTCGGCACCGCAATAGGAGCACAGGCCCCAAGCAGCAGCCACTGATAGGAGTTGGCACAGGAGAGAAGCCACGCTCATCCAGGGCTTGCTTGATGTCCATCGCTTACTCATGCACATCAAGAAATTTAAAATTGTCACTAATAACAGAATAACAATTAACATCTTTGAAGTAGATCTACTGACTTTTTTCATTTCTTTGGCATAGGCTGCTCTAGAAAACCACTTCATTTCCATATTCTCACCCTCATACGATTCTAGGAATTCGACAACTCTATAGTCCCACAAAGTGGATAATCTATTTCTTTCGGAATCATTATCATCCAAATAGTACATAAAACGAATGGCTTTGGCCGATGTAACCGCATCTTCGAAATCAACTTCAACTCCTCCCAGAATGGTTCCGTAGAAAACAAATCTAACAAATAAAGTCAAAATTCATACAGTAGCACAACAACATAAAAATTCGGAGTAGCAAAAATTAATCAAAAACTTACTTGGAAGTAGCTTTATCCACGAAGAGAGGATAGATAATCTTTTTTCTTCCTCGCAGAATATCGTCAATGCTACTTGCCAAGTCACCCGCATCATTTTTGACGCATTGACCCCTCTTGATAGCGCACACGTCTTCGTAAGTCCAGTTTTTTCCACCGTCTTCTACAGCTAAAGCCCTTATGGCAGTGTCCAATTGGAGACATTCTTGCATCAGGGTTTTATTTAAGACATTACCACCATCTTTGGCCATGATCAACACTATCACGAACTTGGCCGTCCGAGTCATTCGACCTAGATCGAAGCTGGTGGATACATTCATAGGAAACAGATCGGTGGCCAATAGTTTGTCATCTAGAGTTTTTCCATTAATTGGGGCATACAGGTGCTCGATACCGATAACCACTCGGAGGCGAAGGAAGCCGGTAGCCAAAACTACTGAGAGCAACACCGGAACCAAGACGAAGTACCAGGGATGCCGACCGATCACACGCCCTGTCTTACCGAAAATTCCAGAAACTTTCCGGTCAAAAGAAGCGCAAACCATCTTGGACTGCTGTTAGGCAAAAGAGAAATTATTAAAATTGCCTTCTGTACAGGAAAGGATCTTTTCCTATACAGGAAATGGTTTCCCTGACGACGAAAGTGAAATCACTCGTTATCAACTTGTCTTTACCATAACAAAATGATAAAATTGGAATATTTTCCTAGTTCCTACATGACATCATATGAATAGCCCTTCTGGTTTAAAAAAGAAAATATAGATTTTTGATAAATTCGTAAATTTTGACATCGAGTAAAAGTATATGATAAACACAACGAGCTCCACTCTCTATCTTTAAAATTAAACGTTATTTAAAAGTTTACGTAACGATAATTGCTATTCGAGCACGCGAATACTTTTTGAGTTTTTAACTGGACTGTTTGATATCAAAGTTTCGTATTCAGTTTAAAAAGAGATTGTTAAAAATTCAGTGTAAACTGATAGCATCAGCAGCCATGAATGTAGTAGTAGTAGTAACACGCACGTTAGGTTATAGCAAAAAAATTGCATGTAAGCTTACTACAGTACATACTGTGTCTGGAAGTTTTAACTCATAAATTAGGACGTTTCTTAAAGTGTTGTATTATAAAAATAAGCGTAATCTTTCTCATCAATCAAGACATCGTTCTGTATTTAGAAAGTCACTCTTTATGAATTATAACAATATTTCAAACCGATTTTCTATTATGTTTACATCAAACTGGCCATTATTTACGCATTATTTATCGATCTCAATCGAAGCGTTTTAACATATGTTCGTCCTACTTTTGACATGTGTTGTTACAGTTGTTTATTCTAACTATCATCATAATCATGCCAACGTGGTAAATGTTTTAATGCTGTATAAACTGCTTACAAGTTGTATTCATTACAGAATATTGCAAATTCTTACATATATTCGAGTGTGCCGCATTACTACGTGACTAAGGAAACAAAAAAAACATTAAACAAACTTCTCTCTTATAAGATATCCAGTCTTAGTGAGGCGGGGAGAATTTATAAATGATAGTAAAAGTTATCGCCGGGGTCAGAAAATATGTAGCATTATCAGAAAAATTCTTTAATCGTAATTACCCTTTGATCTGTGATGTAGTAAACAAGAGTAAAAACTAATGCCAGATAATTTTAAAAAATTCTTCTCTAGCAGTTTTAAAAAAGTTTGTACGAACTTTACGGAATAAAATTTGCACTTCAGACGGCGAACAATCGGGTATTGTGTGACAAATACGCACTCAGCTAAAGATCATACTTCCTTCGAACTTTGATTTCCTCTCGAGATGTTTTGAAGTTGGACATTTCCTGCTTAGATACTGTTTATAAAAAAAAGAAGTCAAAAAATCACTTTTAAAAATAACACTTAACGCAAAAATACATCGTGTTGACGAATATCTTATCAAAATAAAATCGCTTTAATAAATCAAAAATATGGTCACAGTATTCCTAGTTTGTTGTTTGTTAAACTACGTATCAGAACTATACTCGATAGTAAGTGATAATTTACTGCCGAGTGAATTATGATAATTTTGTTTTAAACTGTTTTTCTTCTTAACACAATAGTATAATCACAAATATTTGAAGAGGTGAAGCAATTTAATGGGACTCTACAGTTAGTTTACAGCATACGTTACTATTAAATCGCAACTTCGTCTTCACGTTTTATCAATATCAGACAATAAAAAAAATTATATATCAATGTTTAAATTTTAGATATTATCTCCATTATTTAATGATAGTAGATCTTTCGATAGTATCGGTTCTATACTACTATAGTTTTAGAACGTGTGCTTTCTATGCTTTGAGTATATTCTAGTGGCAATATGAAGTTTGAAAAACTTAGAATTTTATGACTTACCTTATTTTTACCGGTTCTGGCATTATGGCTAAGCATAGGATTACGAACTTCAATATCGATGCTATCCATATCTTACTCCGAGCAACAGTCAGACAAAAATGACTGAGCATGTCGTTTTTTATCATCAGATAGGATGATTTCGATTAAAAGACGGCGATAACGAATGATGAAATTTTATAATTAAATCTTTAAAAGTAATGGGAAAAATAATGCAGAGTATTTCTTACTTACAAAAACAAAGAAAGTCTTCTTGCTCCTCTCACTCTCTGAATTGGGTTGAATGACGAATCAATCACTGCAACTGAATGAAAATAAAATAATTGAGAATTTTGTTGGGTGAATTCAAAGATAAAATAACACCGGATATATGTTATTAACCTCTTGTTAATTTTAACGTTACTTTTCTTTAATGTCTTTTAACCTTTAATTCCACACTACTGAAGACTAAAAAAAAATTTATACTTACCTCGATTTTCTCACGTTTGATTTAAATCTGGTTACCCACTTAAGGTCACCGATTCTGCGCGAGACAGCTTTTAAATTTCTCTGGAAATTGTCTCAAACAGAAGAGGGAACACTGGCGAGATCTTTGGTTTCGAATTACTAACGGGGGTCAAATTGACGATGAACACGCATGCTCTAAAATTTCAAAAAATTTTGTTTATCCATATATTAAACACGTGTTAACATAGACCTAATTATATCGAAGTTCCGTTGTATATTTCTGCACAACTTCAACTGGGTAGATTGTTTATTTTCGCCAGTTCTCTTTAATTGAGGGGCTCCACTTAAAAGATAAAAAAATATCGCTTACGGAGAATCACTGCGCGGTATTTTCCCACATCAAAAAATAATAATAGGACGAAGCTATTACGTTTCATCATATAGAATTAACAGAGACTGAAAACCAATACTGTCAAGCCAGCGCATCTTTACGTGATGTTTGTATCATTGGAGGTCGTCTAGATATTTCTTTTGCATTTTCTATTCAATGCCACAGAAATTAATAAAAAAAAATAATACTATTTTTGCGTCTCGTGACCAAAGCAATTCTTACATCAACACTGCTTCTGTTGAATATAACATGGAGAGGTTCTAAGTTTAGCATTGAAAACAAAGCACTATTTTAAAAGAAAACAAAAAATTTTAATAAATTTAAAAAATTCTAACGTTTTTTTTTTTGAAAAAAAAAAAAAAAAAAGGTTAGAAGTATTTAGAAGTTTTAATTTTAAATTCGCATCTCATTATCTGTCGACGATAACGTGCTTGTATTTTAATGATATCGAATTGCCACATCTTTTAAATAAGATATTATTTATCAAAGTATCATATTTTAATTATCAAAAAATTTTACATGTTAATAATTCTGTAGCGAAATGATAATCTATTATTTAAATAAGAATTTATATAAAAAACATCGATGCCAGATGAGTTAGTCTGTGTTATTTTCTTAATTAAAAATATAAATAACCATCATCGAATTTTAAATTGACTTGTCAAAGTTATTACTTTACTGTTGTTTAAACACTGAAATATAATCTGTTTTATTGTAAATTATGTAATAAAACAGAATTCTAAGAAATTTTAAAATTACTGTTGACCTTTTTAGATTATGGTTTGCAAGCGGCAAGATACACATCAGAACAGTCAGCAGTAGTTATTTGTGTGTATTATTTTATCATTTACAGGTCAAATCTCAATCAATGAATATATATCATTGAAATCGCTATCCACTTTAGCATACATACTAATGTGAAACTTTACATTATTCTATAGAATAATCTTGGATATTATACAAGTTCCATTTATATGGTTAAAAAATTATGCTGACATTTTATTTTTAAATATTTTAATTATTAACAATATATAGTAAGTAATGTATTTATATAATAAAAGGAGTATTTCAAATTGCAGTGTATCTTTGGTAATATTCCAAAAAATAAAAATAAAAAATACTGAAAGTTCAGTTGCTAAAAAAATTTTACTCCTTGATTTTCATCAAAATTCATTATTTCAGCTTTTCCTTTATATTGTAGAACTTGTAATGCTTTTAGGAGAAGTTCTTGATCCAGTTGATAAAATTCTGTCAAAAATAATTCACATTATATTATCTGTTATTAGAATTTATAATTTAATTACATTCATAATATATAATTTAATTAGAATATGTTTTTTGTTTTTAATAATGTAAATAATTTAAACAGCAATTATTAAGTATCAATATTTTTAATTTTATAATAGCAATGCATTCATTTATTTCATAAAAGAAGTTAATTATATTGATTATTTATTATATGGAAACAATGATACTTTAAATAAAAAAATAAGTTAGTTTTTATTTTATTAAAAATATATGAATGAATGTGCAATATATTGTGACATATTTGGAAGATCATTTTTATAGCTAAACATCATGATTTTCATGATCTCTCTCTCTCTTCTATATCATTTATTCTTTCAAATCTAATACTCTCTTCCCTCTTCTAACAACATGACATGGTTTATGAATGCTGCCATTATATTCCAGCCACTTTTCTTTATAAAAATGTTTGTGCTCAATTATTCAAAAAATAAAGACTATAATGTAATTTATTTGGAGATACATTTATTATAAAATGTAACATATGTATCTACTTTATGATATTTATATCAAATTGTTTGAATGTTTATTTTGAAATAAAAGACTATATGTTGCAAAGTACCAGTATAAAACAATTCCTATTTTCTAATATTTTATGTAGTTTTTTTAATATGAAATCAGAGAAAAAATTTTTAAACAGAAGGGAGATAATCAAATTTGTGACATCATCATCAGGGGTAACACTTGATGCAATAAAAAAATGACAAAAGAGATGGAGCCAAAATGTATTTGAAATAGTATGACTTAGATTATAGACATTCAAATTAGTTTTTATTGAATGTAAATGTATGCATTCTGCTGCATGCATTTAATGTAAAAATCACTGAAAATACAGGTAGTCCTCAGCTTGTGATGCTTTGACACTTGTGACCACCTGTACTTATGATGGTGATGCAATCAGTAAATATTATGATTAATCAATACAATTCAATGAGTTAGAGTCCCTGACTCAATGATTTAATATATGTAAAGCATGCTCTTTTGTGTCTTATTTTCGTAATTTTGTATTCTTTAAGTTTATTAAGAAAATATATAGTAATCTAGTCAATATTAGAAGTGAGAAATCAATAAATTTTGGACATTTGCAAATTACAACTGTTCCAAACTTATGACAACTGGATTTGAAACAAATCTTGTCATAAGTTGAGGATACCTGTATATTAGCTATATGAAAATATCAAAAATATATTAGCTAAAATATCTGTTGAGAAATATTTACAAAATTTGTTTGAATTGATGAAAAAATATTTTATAGTTTAATATATTTTGAATAAATTCAATGATAAAATCATCAGTAGAAACTGGATTAAATCATTTAAATAATTGTTTTCTCTAGAATAATCAAGTGAATATAATTCTGATATGTTAAGTTCTTTAAATATTTATACACTAATACTGTAATATACAATCAGAAAATGCAATTACATAATAATCTGCATAAAATTTTTTATGATGGTTTAATATAATAATAAAATCCATTTAAATTTAGTTAAGATTAAAAAACATCCAGATTACATTTGCATGATTCTTTAATCTATTGGTAAAAATTCTCTATTTTTTATATCTTAACAGTTTATGCATATAATTGATCATGCATTAGCTTTTAGGGGATTCCATTATTGCTCCATAAGAACTGTATTTAAATTTTTTAGCATCTTTCTTCTAAGTTTCAATAATTTGTCTATTTTTCTGTTTATCATCTTCTTGATGAATATATAAGGAATTGGAAGCTAGTTTTATTATAATGGTTTCTGTTTAAAATATAATCTTTTAAATAACCAATAAAAATTATATGTCTATTTGTAATATATTGCAATGAATTATAATTATTAACTATGGGAATATTTATTTAAACTAATATCTTTCAAACAACAAATATCTTAGGAGAACTGTGAAGTCATTGATTCAAATGTTAATTACATCAAAGAAATAACACTAAGAAGTTTAGTAATTACTACAACAAAGTAGAGATTTAAATGAAAAATTAATTTTATTCTAGTTTATTATTTTGTTCACAATTTTTTTTTCTGATTATGATTTCAGTTCAAAACTAGTTTTATCAACAAATCTATGTTATAATTTTTTTCATTTTTATATTCATTATATTTAATAATTAAGTTTTTAAAGTGATTGGAGAAAACAATTTTTATTTCCCAGTTAATATAACACGTACTTAGTTCAGTACAACAGATCCCTGACTTATATAGTTAATTTGTCCAAAAAATTACGTTGCAAATCAAAAACTTCATAAAACAAAACAATGCTTAAATCTGATACACACAAATGAGCCAAATGAAATTTATAAGCATATTTTAAGCATAGATAAGAAAATTTAAGGCCATAAGTAATAGTTTTGTAAAAAAAAGTAAATTTTTTAATGAATTATTCATTCATGTTTTATGAAAATTCTATAAAAACAAAAAGATTTATACATCTGTGTATCCCTGAAACTGCATAAATCAAAACCATATATGTTGGGGATTATTGTATTTACAAGAAATGCTTGTTTACTGGTTAACTAAAAATTTTGAGCCCATATTGATACACATTTAAAATATTCAAAATAAATTAATGTTTTAAAATTTTAAAACTTAGTATTATCTTGTAAAAAAACTTAACAGATTTCAAATAAGCAAATTGCTTGAATATTATAGAACAATCTCCGAAAATTTGAATGTTCAGCAATTTTTGAAATATTTTATAGACTAACAATGGATAGTGAATATAATCAATTAGATAGCCACATGGAAGAACAACATAGTTCAGGGAGAATTAAAATCTGTCATGTAGATTCTTATCTTTCAATATTCTGATCATTCAAAGGATTTAGTTAACTCATGCTGCATTTCTATCTTGTCTACCATATCACATAATTCTGAAATATTTAGGAATATATTTCAAAAGTGAATTAACTATTTTTTATAAAAACAATTGAAAAAAATTATGCATTAATATTGTTTTTCTGATATAAATACTCTTATTAATATAGCATTTCAAAATAATAGAAATTTTTGGATTGTTTACAGAAAAACTATCATTATTGTTTTTGTTTTACTTATCACAGTTCTCCTTTAATAAAGATTTACTAAAAATATCCATCATCACAATAATAAAGATGATGAATCATGATAATATATATGTTACTCAATGTATCACAGTTTTATAAAATCAAATTTTTCTCAATTTTGAATGTAAAATTTTTTCTGACTGTATCAATCTTTCTGTAACAAATTATTCACATGTATAGCCTGACTTTCATATTAAAGATATAAAAAAACAATTAACCACAATGAGCCAATGATGGATATATATTTCATCTAATTATTAGATCTTTTAAAACTTTTTGGAGTAACTAAATCAAAAGATTCATATAAAATAACAATTGCATATTATTTTAAATAATATAAAATATCACATATAAGTATAAAAAAGTTTTTTTGCTTCAATGAAAATTTATTGTATTATTTTGAGGAAGGGTGTTGAAAAATACAAAATATAATCAATATAATCCTTTAAATAAAAACATATCTATTAACTTTTAATACAAATAATCTTTAGTTTATACTTAAAATTCGAAGAAAACAAGCACTAAGTATAAAAGGGTTTAGCAGTTATCATAATCATAATTCTTTAGTTTATGACAACTTATACTTATGCCCATGATACAATCAGTAAACTTGGGTAATCAGGTCAATGAAATTCAAATGTGTATGAATTTAGATGAATGATATTGATAGATATGAATATACATCAACAGTGTTCAATTGTGTGTGTAGTTCCTTTTAATTTTATGTTCATAAATTTTTTATAGTTCTGCTGTATTATAATAAATAATGTTAATGCTTATTCAATAAACGAAGTTATTTTTGATTTTGACTCCAACTTACAATTTGGTCAATGGAATAGAAATCTACCATATATCAAGAACTATCTGTAAAATAATTAATATATTTTATATAAATAATATTTGAAATTTCTGCAATTATTTTTTAATTCTGAGATCTAAAAATTTCATTTTTTTTATAAAGACCTTATCAAAATGAAAAAGTTTTAAAGATTACTGATAAATTTATTATACAAAAATAAAGTATCAATTATTTGATTTGTTTATTACTATTAGACTTAATTTTAAAATTTGTGTTGCACATTGTTGAAAAAAAATTCAAAACAAACTAAATAGACAATAACTATTAAAACTATTGCATTACAATAAATTTTCTAATTTTTTTGGACTGTTTTAACATATATGGATAAAATGATGGCAGTTTTCATGGATCAAGAATTCAGAAATCAATTTTTACTTTATAAATATTCTTTTTACAAGAAATTATAATAAAATACATTACAAATATCTTTATAAAACAAGAGAAACAAGAGATCATAACCAATTGCAATTGCTTAATAGAAGGATGTATTCTATCTTATCAAAAATGAAATTCAATAACATTTTGAAATGAATTTAGAATAAAATATCAGGAAATAAATTTTCTATACAAAGAGGAATTTTCTTAGTAAAATTTAATTTCAAAAATATTTTTTCAAGTGTAAATCATCTGAATTTTGATTTGATATTCTGAAATTTCAGATGTAATATGATATAAATTTTTGTAACAAAAAAATTAAGCTAAGTAAATTATTTGGGATTATTGTGTACAATAAGTGAAAAATTAAACCATATCTTTAAATTACAATGATTACATTATATTTAACATATTAAATATTTTTTTAAAGCAACTAAACAGCATATATACCTTCATCAACAACATCATCTCCATTTGTCAATTCATATAAAGTACAAACTGTACCTGTCATTCCTTTTGAATCAACCTGAAAATTGGAGTTGTAATTAAAAATTATAATTAAATAAAATATCAATAAATAAAAGCATTTTCTAACCCAGTTATATATAAGTTTAGCCCATTCTTCTGGAGTTCTCCAATATATAAAACACCTTTGTTTCTGTTTATCTACCCATTCAAGATTTCCTGAAATAATAAAATACAGCAATAATTATTGAAAATAATTTTATAAAACAAAATATTTAATTAAATACCTTGCTTTAGAAGAGCATCTAATACAATATAAATTTCATCTATAGACAAGGAACCTTTCTATATGTTAAAGTATTTTATATATGATTTTTAAAAATTTTGTTTAAATTAATAAAAGAAAAATTCTTATTAGATAAAAATGTTAAAAAATTAATTTATCACTACAGATTGTTCTCAACTTAAAAATGAGGTTATGTTTTGATGATCCCATTGTAAGTCAAAAATGATCCATAATGTTAATAATTTTAGCAGCAATAATAGATAATAAAATACTGAATCCTTTAAAATGATATAATCATCCAGATTTGATCTGGTGTCCTCAAGGTTATAAAATAATTTGGATTTAAACCTGGACACCAAGGTTTAAAATCATTTGGAATTGAATTTGGATCTCTAAGATCGTAAGCAATTGCTTTACAACAACCTCCATTTTTAATAAAACAAAAAAAATATTTCTAGCCAATATGTTACAATATTCCAAACTTGCCTATTTTTATAAGAGCTATCTATCATAAGATCAGAATGCCATAAGTTTTGATGATTTTAAGTCAAGGACTACCTGCATTTTAAATACTTAATCTATAAATTATGCTTTTGTAAATAAGTTATCTAAAAATCCTCTTTCTATTATGCTAAAATGATAATATCTTGAAGCAAATAAAAATTTCATTATTATATATTATACATTAATTATTAATCTCAAAAGTATCGAATTTAAGAACTGATTTCTTTGTAGGTGCCAAATCTAAAATATTACCAGCACTATAAAATGCATTCAAAACTACATGAGAATTTTTTGCTTTTAATTAAATATGAAGGAAGTATTGATGAATTTAACAGAATAAAAATAATTTATTTTAGAAACATATGCATTTAGTCTTTTTCAATATAATCAACTCTCAATATATTTAATCTAATCATTAACAATGTTTCTAATTAAACTAAAGAAAACATTTTCATTAAGGAGCATAAGCAACTATGCACCACTTCTTAAATATCTGTATCATTTATGAGCTTATGCTTCCTTAATTCATTTCTAAAAGATCCTTAAAATCATTAAAACTTATGGCATTCTGATTTTATGACAGCTCTTACAATATTCCAAACTTGGCTATTTTTATAACATATGAAATGATAAAGTGTAGGATCTGATTTATACAGTAGATATCATAGAATATGAAATGTTAGCTTTTTGATATAGTCTGATGCTGCTTTAAAAACACTATCCTGTTATAGAGCAACTCTTATTCTTAGGATATTATGTCTTTTAAATGGATATCTGATAATGAATTTTCAAAATGAAGTTTACAATAAAATACACTCTTGTTACATTTTTTTCTAGGAAATTCATTCAAATATAACATGCTATTAGTTCAAAAACATAATCAATATTATCTTCCTAGAAAAAGATTGGGTTTTGAATATTTTTGATAATGGAGAATGCTTGAAACTGGGATGCAATTCAACAGAGGGATAACTATTTTAACAACCATCTGGTTAAATATTGTGAATTTTATAGTAAATAATGGAAACACATGGCATATATACATCTGTGAAAAATGAAAATTCACCATAATTGCAGACTTATCTTCACAATAGTAATAATAATGAAATTAGAGATCTGAAATATATTTTGTTCATTATAAAATTTAAAAAAAATTCAAGATAGACAAACTTAAAATTTGGAATATAGGTTGGTGAGAATTGAATATGCTAAATCCTACTTATATAAGAAAATAATAATTTCTAGAAAAAATTTAATTTATAAGTCTTTACATTGCTTTTACACAAAAAAATCTAAAAAATGAAAGTTTTAAAGTCACATAATGCATTCTTTGCTAACATGAAGGAATAAAGCATGGAAACATGTTTAATACATATGTGCCCAAATACTCCTAAAGCAATCTAATGACATCTAGTGGCTCATTTTAAAATTAAACATAATTAATACTTATCATTTTTTAATTTAGACAATAGTATCATCATCTATTAGAATAATAATTATTAAATAATAAATGAGACCACTTTATTCAAATATAACTAACTAGTAATTAAGTTAATTATAAAATAATTAATAAAATTTAATAAAGAGTAAATTAAATTTATTAAAATAGTTTAATTAATAGTAAAAAGTTTAATAATTATAGTTTATTAATAAATTTTGCAATTAATTATTATATTAAATTTAATTGTAAAATAATCCATTAGGAGTTATTTCACTGGTTTAAGCATTTAGATAATTTTTCCAATCATACAATATACGTGAGTATGTTTCATACAGAAAAGTTTCAAATTTTTTAAATGTTTAATAAAAATTTATTTAAAATCTAAATTGTTTATTGATGCATTCTGCTAAATTTATATATATATATGTTTTTTAAATTTAAATCTGAATATTCATTCATATGTGAGAGATCACAAAAAATGACATTAATATTTATGAGATCACAAGAATTTCCTAAATATTAATGTCATCTTTTTAATGAATTTGCAAATAGATTGACATGGAATACAATATTTTAAAATAAAATTTACAAAACTACATGCTAAAACCTCATTAAATCATGCTGCTTTATTCCATAATCAAACTGCATTCAGAAACAATTACTTGCTGATCATGATATTTATAATACTGCTAGATTAGATAAAATGTATAAATGTCTTGACAATTACAAAATTAAAGGAAATAATATATTTTTAAATGAAATTAAGTAGCTAAATGGATTTAAAACTTTTATCCAAATATTTGCAAGATTTGCTTCCGGTTGATCATTTTTATTTTAACATACCTCAAGTTAACACAAGAAGAACAGATTTATTATTTATTCGTAAGCATTGCTTGCAGAAGACTTCAAATTCTTTTTTTTTATCAGATTTGCAAGATCTTCGATAATTGTCAAACTATTACTATTGTTTGAACTTTTGATATTTTCTTTTTTGGGGATCACCCATTTCTTTTATGTAGAATGTTCAATAAATAAATAAATAATTTTATTCTATACAAGTTTTCTTAACTGTTTAACCACAGAGTAATATTACATTGTGTGATACTAATATTATATGCAATAAAAAAAATATCCGCACGTACTTTAATGTGGTTTTATTTATTTTTTGGCATAATGAAACATTCAGTAGTATATCATATTATTGATTTTTTTATAGCATTAGTAATTAATTATTATTATGATTATTATTCTGTTCCTGCAGAGATTACTTTAAAAAATTGGTGAACAATGAAAGGTAACAATTTTTAAAAAAATTTTATAAGGACATTTTATTTTTTCTTTTCTAGTTTTAATATGACTTTCAAGCCAGATTTTAATAAATAATCTAGAACAGCAGTCTCAAGCTCATTCTCTTCAAAGGGGCCACACTTCAAATATATTTATTGGTTTGGGGACTGCATTTAAAATTAATACCTTATAGCAGGGGTGTCAAACTGGCGGCCCTTGATGTGATTTTTTATGGTCCTCAACACTCTTAACTAAAATGAAAATGAGAACAATAAGCTATGTTATGAGATAATAGGAAGAAACTCTCGTTTTGTAACTGTATCATATACTATGAGCACTAGTTTGATTTTAATGAAATGTAATTGCACAAGTTTTTTCAATTAGTTTTATGGGACCTAATACGTACAGATGACACTGATATTTCAGATCGGTGACACAAATTAAGTGCTTTTCTGCCAGGACTACATCGTTTTGTGTGAAATTTCTTAACAAAAAAACAAAACTAAGACCTGAACTTTTTTGAATAGCCAATTACAATAATCAAGTTCCAACCAATCCCTTTTTGAAGGGTGTGTATAAAGG
>WUQG02434055.1:0-14089 GCA_011317285.2 Androctonus mauritanicus | reverse complement strand
CCTCTATCCTTTGTCCATTCCCTTCTTAGACCCTTTGATCTCAGATCTTCATCCATAATATCTTGCCATCTTAGGTCGTCCTCTTTTCCTCCTTCCTTCAACTTTCATGTTCATAACTCTTCCTCATCTCTTCTCATTACATGGCCAAACCATCTCAGTCTACTTTCTTGGATTTGCTTATGATTATTATACACTTTAATCACCCATAAAAATCATAAAAGTTGTAACAATAACACAAATATTCAGTGCATAATTATACTGTTGTCATAGAAAAAACAGGGAATCTAAAGTTCATTTAGAAAAGTTTTAATGTTGATATAGAATAAGATGCTGTTCCAAAATAACATTCTATCTTGAAAATATTCATTACAGCTAATTAATTGGCCATTAAACTATCTGAAATAAGTTCTATATAAAATATTTTAGTGAGTTGATGCATGAACAAATTTTAAGTATGGTTTATTATTTAGTTACAGGATTTCTAAGATTTGCACTTTATAATATAGATATATAATGATATTTTAGATTTTGTTTTTGTCAATAGATCATACTGTTTTTGAATCTATAGATAGTAAATAGTGATTTGTTTTAGATATTCTATCATAGCAAAACTAGGAAGGATTCTAATTGAGTTACAGCATGCTGAACTATCCAAAGATTTGCTATCCATTGACTGATGTATAAAATATGAATCAACAGTTCTGTTATGTAAAGATTCACTGTAAAATTATTTCGGCTGTCATGATGATTTATTATAAGCTTCAGGTTACAGAGAAGATAAGAGAATCGAACATTATGTTTGATTCTCTTATTCTGTAGCCTGAAGATGGCAAGTATTTGCAGAAAACGTTAGCGAATAAAGTTATGTTTCTGTTTAAGCTGCTAAGAGTGCTGTTCTGATGCATGTTAAGTTTTTAATTAATTAATTAATTTGAAAATTTCCGACTAAATTAAATATTTTATTTATACAGGCAGAAAAATTGTTTAAACAAGCTCTTAAAGTTGCAGAAATTAATTATAGAAAAAGTCAACAATCACAACATCAGAGTCCTGCACAGGAAGCATTACACAGTGAGTTAATGGCTTGAGAGATTAACAGTTTATGTTAATTAAATGTAATGTAACACATGCTTAAACACACATTCTTATTATTCGAACAAACTAATTTTAAATAAATAATTATCTTTATGTATTTGATAGGAAGAGATACAAATGTTTTAGTATATGTCAGGCGAAGACTAGCCATGTGTGCAAGAAAATTGGGAAAGTTAAGAGAGGCAGTAAAAATGATGCGTGATGTAAGCTAATGATGAGAATCAAATCTACATTGTCTAATATTTCTTGAAGTCAGTTTGTATTTTTCATTTTTTGTGCAGCTCATCAAAGAATTTCCAATGATGAATGTTTTTAATATACATGAAAATTTAATAGAAGCTTTACTCGAAATGCAAGCTTATGCAGATGTCCAAGCAGTTTTGGCAAAATATGACGGTAATTTATCGATAATAATTAATCTGTTTTAAAAATACATAAACTTTAAAGTTAAAACTGTTTTATACGATTTTTTTTACAGATATTAATTTGCCAAAATCAGCTACGATTTGTTATACTGCAGCATTACTGAAAGCGAGAGGAGTTAGTGACAAGTAATTAATTTTTGAATGTTTTATATATTAAAAAATACAAAATATCGAATAAATTTTTTTATTTTATAGATTCTCTCCAGACGTAGCATCGAAACGAGGTCTGAGCACAGCAGAGATGAATGCGGTGGAAGCAATTCATCGAGCAGTAGAGTTCAATCCTCATGTTCCCAAGGTAAAACGAAATGAAACACAAACAGATAATTTTTGACGCTTTAAATTCTTCCAGTTCTATATCAAGACGATCTATAACTCGCTCTCGTAATATCATTTTTGTACCGGAGAGCTCTTGGTGGCCAAAACACTTTGCAGTTGTGTCTTAACAGAATAGGGAATTATTATTTATTACGAGAGCTATTTTTCAGATTGTCTTGAGATAATTTTTTATGAATTTAATTTGTATATATTTTTATGAAACAGTACCTTCTTGAAATGAAAAGTCTCATATTACCGCCTGAACACATTTTAAAACGAGGGGATAGCGAGGCCATCGCTTATGCTTTCTTCCACTTGCCTCATTGGAAAAGAGTCGAAGGAGCTTTAAATCTTCTCCACTGTACATGGGAAGGAAGTAATAATTTGTTTGGTTTTTTTATAAATTCTGTTCGAATAAAATTTAAACAATTAATATTAGTCTTTGTTTCAGCTTTTAGAATGATTCCCTATCCTTTAGAAAAAGGGCATTTGTTTTATCCTTATCCAACTTGCACAGAAAGTACAGATAGAGAATTACTTCCAGGTATGCTGTAATTCGAGTTTTTGCATTTATTATTTATTCACTAAATACTTAATTATTAAATATACACTTCAGCATTCCACGATGTGTCGGTGTATCCAAAAAAAGAGCTACCATTTTTCATCTTGTTCACAGCTGGATTGTGTTCATTTACTGCACTTCTAGCTCTATTAACTCATCAATATCCAGAACCCATGGGAGCACTAGCAAGAACTGTAAGTGTCATTAAAAATTTGAAATTAATTGTTATCAGCAGTTATATAATTTGTCTTTCCGCAGGTGATAAGTTGGTTATCTCTACCATTAAGTTATATCATGGAAAAGGTCGAAGCAATTTTACCTTCCAGTCTCTTACACCAGTTGTCTCGCATCTGATCTTCCTTCTGCTATGGTGGCTTGAACTGCAAACTGGTGCAGCCCATCTGACTGCATGTGCCACATTTTATCTTGTCTATGATGTGTAGTGTCCCAGACACTATTAATAAATGTTAATGGTAGAAAAGAACTATCCATCATGGAAAAAAAAAACTTTGGAATGTAATGAGTGTGTCTAAAAATTTTCCAAATGGGAAATGTGCTTCTTTTGTACTTCCATCTCTATTCTTAAACGTGATATTTTCTGGTTTTCCAAAACTTTGATAGTTGCAAATTAAAGATTTCTGTATTGGCAGAAGTGGGTTGAATATGTCACCAGATAAAAAAAAAAAAAAAAAGTGCCCCATATTTTCCTTTGTTGTTGTATCAGTACGGATTTTACTGCACAAATATGTAGTGTGTTGTTTTTTTAATGTATAAAAAAATGTGACTGCTAATAAACATGAGCAAACCAATGTATGTGTTATGAATCAACAAAAAAAAAGATAGACAAAATCCATTAGAATCCCGAATATCCTTTTCACTCTCACAATTATATAGATAATATCCATAGAGTAACACGATCTCTTTTCAGGATGTTCTTAGAGCAGAAGTCCGGACTAAGGTCCACAAAAGGAAGGTGAGTGTATTCAACTGCTTTCAGGATATCTATAGGGAGTCGTAATAACAATGACAAATGGAAGGTTGCTATTTAAGTCGGTACTAAGGAGGAAAAAACATTCACTCCACCAATACTATCTTTTATCTGCACGGAATATGTAAATAATTGTAGGGAAAATTCAACATTTCTTAGAAAAAGAAAAGAAGAAAAAAATAATGCCTGTGGGATATTTTTATTAATAATCTCTGCTTAAATAATATGACTAACATGCGAACTATTCCAGTATAAGGCACAAACACGTGACTATACAATATATATACTGTATATATATATAAAGCTTTACGGCTTGGCGTCTTTACAAGTATGAACGTCTTTCAGTTGCGCACATTGGTCGCACTTGACTAGGCAACACCAATGAAATCGGCAACCGCATTTGCTTACTCTCACTATTTGTTTGGTATCGTAACCTCTTCCACAGCACATGATGTCGCATCCGTCAGTTCCCAGAGATGTTCTGTTGCATTCTCGTCCGGCTGTACCTAAGGTTCCTGCGGATGTAAAAATGCAACACGAATTTAATTTTTTTTTTTTTAAATATTTTTTTTTGGAATAAAAGTTACAACCAACCTGCTTTATCGTTACTGTTACAGTAATCGGGAGACGATTCGAAATAAACCAAATCAGATTTGGTAGGTCTCTTATAGTTCTTTTTAGCCACGATTAGTTCCGTACCAGCTTGATTCATCATAACTTGCACGCTACCGTCGTACTTGCTTTTCAGATAATTTCCGATGCTGCGAAAATCCATCATGGATATCCAACAAGTGCGAACTGTGCACGATCCGCTGACACCGTGGCACTTACATTGTAACTCCACGTGATTCTGGACGGCCTACGAAAATCCTGATTATAATAATAACAACAACAACATCGTTCAAGTTTAAGAAAACTGTACACAGAAACTTACCTTTCTTCCGGCTCTGTTGTTGTGCAGATTCATTAAAGCTCTAGCGTCCCTCTGCCTCCTTTCTCTGGCATCTACAAACTTTCTGGCGAACTTCATTCCGTATTTTATGTAGTCGGAACATCCGCCCCAGGTAAATTCTCCTCCGATATCGTACTGCACTCCGACTTTAGTAGGATCGCATTCGCAATTGGTCAGTTCGCCGCTACTGCACGATAAGGTGATAGAATGCACTACACCGGCAGAACTGATGGCGTATACGAATGCCGATTCGCGACTACCTACTGTAAAAATTTACATCTATACAACCGACAGTTTAAATATAGTCCTTTTTTTAAGAACGGAAATCGTTTAGGACTCACCTCTGAGTAGTATTTTACCAAAAACCGAAGCGTCTCTATCAAGAGTAGAGCAATTCCATCTCTGGTTGTTAAATTGATACTGGCATTCGCCCACTCCTAATCTGGCTCCTCTTCTCACACTCATCATGATATCTGGATATTTCTGACACAGAATCTTTTGATATTTAGCCAGTCCCGGGATGTTCTCGCAGATGATGCGCACACCCACAGAAGAAGCCTGAATCTGACTTAGAAACCTTAGAGAGAGACGTGGGGTTAGTATGTACTAATTCTTCGATAGAAAACCACGAAAAATGATCATTTTAATATAAAGTAAAGAGTAAGAGAAGACACTAGACAACCGTTTCACGTAACAAAGTTTGATTTAAAAATAAAAAACTGCACGAATAAAAAAAGTAAATCGTGTCGAATCAATTTTAATGACAAATTTGCCCGCATCACCGTGTGTAGTAAGTAGGCCTAATATAATCGGATGAGCATCGTTTCCTTTTAACAGTTCTCTTTCTGCTCTTAATGCTTTTATAGCGAATTTTATTCACTATAACAGCATTAAAATCGTCAATAACCGTTGAGAATATTTTCTTTTATTAGTATACGGCATACATATATATCTAAAATTGTAAGAGACGCATCACAAATGATAAGAACCCGAGCGTGGCTGATATTTTGGTATGTATACACTATACACAATAAACATCTGATATTTTGTTGCCAGCATTCGAGAAAAAGTGCTTCTAAGTCCAAACTGCATCGAAAAGAAGCTACAATAATAGCAATTTCTCGTCGAAAACTTATTATAAAACTGCTGACCATGCGATTGTGCGCGGTACAAATCGATGTTAGAAATCGGCCTCTAGCCTCTTTCCTTACATCGTACCGACAAAATGAATCTTTCCCATTTTCACCTTGCCTAAAGGTCGACATTTTTAATGGAAATTGGCAAGTTTGAAAGTTTCCATACTGCTATTACTACCACAGTAACAAGTAAAACGAATAAACTTCCACTTTCGGAAATTTTGGCCTAGCCAGATACGAGTGTTATTTTTCTTCGCATATTGCGTTAAACTCGATTTTCTGGTATAGATTTTGGACTCGAAAAAATTTCGAATGAGAAGAATATGCCAGAAATAGAATATTTATGTTGACAAATATAAAGACGGGTTGACAATTGGCGGTAAACCTCAACGAAGACATTTTAGACGAATCGTTTGTTAAGTCTATTACTCCCAATTACCCTTTCCAGCTATTCAAACACGGGTTTGACTAGACGAGGGAATCAACTGCAATGAAAATTTCTATATTCTCTCGGGCCTTTTTAACTAGTTACAACAATTCTTTTTTGAACATGGCGACAGACATACGCGTAAAAACAATGAGGTACTCGATATAGGCCTAAAGATGTCTGCCCGGTCGAGATAGCTTGTTATTCCTCTTCTGGGATAATTATCTAACTTAATATCTTTCTCTCTAAATATCCAGACAGTTTCGGCTTCTTTTCAACTATCCTAGGCATAGGTTTACAGCTTTTCAGCGGTTCTCTTCTAGTTTATTGCGGGTCATTCAACGGCCTATCATGGATGTTAGCCTATCCAACTTCTGTTAAAGGACTTTCCGACCGTAATCCTTTTTAAAAAACCCACTTTCTAAAACTCCAAACTATGTATATAAAAGAGCGATATGCGTGAGGAATACTTTTTGGAAGTTAAAACGATGAAAATATAAAACGATTATCGTGTAATAAAGCTGTAAAATTTGGGATGGCAATAACGAAAATTCTGTTTTTCTGAACACCTTTTTCTTCATTTCTACAACTTATACGTAAGGTTATTTATATTTATGTATATGCAATTCTAGTCCTGTTCATTTTTTTGCATCCTTTGTGCCCATTTCTATAACAACTTAAATCTACATAGATGTCGAAACTGGGGATGGAAGATTCGCGTTAACTAAAATTCGTTCTAACTACGAAATTTTTAAGATTAAGTCGTACTAATTCAAAATGCAATGGTGTTCCTTAATGCCTTCGAATCGGAAATTTCGTTAAATTTCAGAGCGTTTTCTTTTTTTCCATTTTTTTTGTTTTTTGTTTGATGTGATGCGGCGTTCAATCCAAAAGTTCTGAAGGGTTTTATAGGCGAAAGGTACTCACCACCAGGAAGACTCGCAAGTGATGAACATATAAAACAAAATGAGGATGATGCGGTACCTCATCTCCTTGCAATCGAGAAGATCATCATCAAGCAAAACGGGTCCAAATGTTTTACCTCAATCACTGACCGCCAACAACGCCGATCGTCCCTATTCTCATTGGTTATTTACACGTGACGTCACTCAACGAATTAGCGCAACTGCTTAATTCCTATTCACCAAAAATTTCTCTTTTCTTTCCATCAAACTTCCAAAATTCGAATCTTGTTTTTTATGTTTTTTTTTTATTTTTTTATTCTCTTACTGGTGTGTGTGCACCTTACAGAAAAAAGTACAAACTTCGACTAAATCCTAGCTTTTTCTACTTAAAAAAAAAAGAAAAAAAGGAAGCAAAAGGAAATGGACATATAAAGAAGTGAGAGAAGCTGTCCTGTAGTAGTACTGTCGATAGAAATTAGGTGGTGGAGATCTGTTAATTCTTTTCTATTTTGTAAGGGACAAAGAAAGATACAGATTACAACTGGCATCTCGTTCTTCGGAAGGTTTTCAGCTTGAGAACTTGTCCACTGCATTGTTCGTTAACAATAGCGCAAACAGGACTTTGCAGAAGGTATAAGGGTGACGAATTTTCACATACAAATCGCTTGGATAAAAATACCAGGGAAAAACCCAGGAAAAGTTCGTACTGGAGTAACATTTCCGTTCAAAATTCGTAACACTTCCATAATATTAATCATTTCGTCTATTTTTTTTCGTATATATCTACGTATACTAAGCGTTAAAATTAAAATTAATCGAACAGGATTTATGATTTCTGCACGTTCTTTAACGAATATATCTCGTCTGTCGATCATACCATTCCGAAATACTAATTAGTAAATATAACCAATCAGACGTAGAGCGGCGGAGATTGACGGTAGGCGTGACTTATTCGGTCATTATGCAGAAAACGGCAACTGTTTATTGGTAGAAAAATTATAACCGTCCGAAATTTATAACTTCATTGGTCGGAACGATAATTTATGTAAAATTTTCTGCTCTTAATTATATTTCGATTTATTTTGTTATTTAAATTAATTTATTTTGTTGTAAATATTTATACGACACGCTAATTTCCCATTAAATGTTTTTCATTTTATTTTCTAAATTTCTGGATTAATCAATAATCCAGATTAATTCTACTCGTGTATCTCAGATGGCAGCACACGTTTATCATATTGATCATATTAAGTGGTTTTTACATGAAATCTAAACATTTTTTTTTTTTTTTGAAGGAATGTTTAGATTCCATGTAAAAGATATGCAGCGTAGCATATGGATAAGTGTCATCAAAAATCAATTATCAAGCAATTTTTTTTTGTAAGCATCTCTGTCAAAATGAAAATGTTTCACACAAAATTCGATTGTTTTTTGGGTTTTATAATAATCTTAGTGGGTATGCCAACCCACTAAGATTATTATAAAACCCAAAAAAAGAACAATCGAAAGTTTGACATTTATCCACGCACTTTAAAAAATGGAACTAAAAAGTATATTGATGTTTCCTTGCACTACTTATCAATAAGTTATCTTAAATAAGTTGAAGTGTGTTCAGTTTGCAATCTATTTTTATGAACAATACCGAGATTTTCCGCTCAAGACACGTTTCCTCTTCACCGTTTTCTAACAGTCTTGTCTTATATGTATTTTTTTCTTCTTCTTCTCTCTCTACTGATAACTTAAGAGCTCTCTGTAAAGAAAAAAAAAAAAACTTATATATTGATCTTAAAAGAAGCAAAAAAATTTTTTTCATATTTTTCTTCAAGTTCCATTTATTTAAAAATTTAAGCAAAATATTTTTAAGAGTTTTTTCCATCGTTACGAGATGTCCGAAAAAAAAAAAATTCGATTTTGGTTCGAGATGACGGTTGAAGATAGTTTAAAACTTTGAAAACACGGATTTTCCAGTTGGAAATTTTCGAAAATTCGGAAACGATAATGTAGTCGCGATTGGTCAAACGTAGAAATACAAATGCAGAAACGATAAGGAGAGCGCTTTCGACCTTTACCGTCAGTTACCATGGTGATGTGACGTTAACCGGTATCACGTGTTCTTACGTACGTCATTAGTAGCGGTACTATGACCAAATGGAAGCTAAGTGTACAGGGTTAATGGACATGCTATTTGTCCATGAAAGAAACTATAATATGACTTTCACTCGGTAAACATCTCGAGGTTTTTCTTACGGAAACAATTACTTAACGTTTTATCTTTCTCCTGTATTGATTACATAAAAAAAATTATGATAAAATGATTTTTTTTTAATGTATATTTAAACGGACGCATTTAGGTTAAATTAAATCGTTTCGTGTATTTTTATTACAACAGATAAATTTATTATTTTCTTTAATAGCTGGCATACACGCATCCGGAATAAATTCGAATTACTACTGAAAATATAAGAGAAAGAAAAATTAGTCATTAAATGTCGGAAAAAAAAAAAATTGAAAATGGAGGACTGCTACCTAAATTTACTTTTATTTTTAGATTTATTTACTCCAACTTCTCTCATGATAAATGTTGCAGAACTTTTTTTTGGAATGAAGTGGAGACTTAAGAAAAAAAAAAAAAAATAAAACGAACTGTGGATAAAATAAACGCCAAACTCTTACTCTAGGATATGGTATTTTATATTGAGAAAAATGAGGTGATTATTAGAAACTTTTTCTTAGTGTCTATATAAAAAAAATCTGGTGACAAATGCACTATATATAGCTATATATATATATTGGGAATGACCTTTTACGTAACGTCCTTTTTGGTGAGGTAATATTTTATTGGAGCATTTAATAAGTTAGAAAATAAATAATAAAAGAAAATAAAGAAAAAAAAAATGATTACAAATGATGCACGATTGCAATAATTCATATAAAATGACGCTGAGAGGATTTAGATTGGTCTTCTGTGACAGATTCGATGGAAAATGGCAAATTATATAAATTCCTGGTTGTTACACAATTTTCAATTTCGCCATTCATTCTTTTAAGAAAGTGTTATTGTGGAAAATTATTCGATCGGAGAAGCAACTGCCTTCCCGTATGTCAAGTTTTTTTTTTTTTGTTTAGTAAAAACCATTTTGTCTGACATTACAATAAATTCCTTTATATATTCTTCAGACATTTTTCTTTTTTTTTTAATGAAAGTCAAACTTGTACAATTCGGCTTTTTTTTTTTTGTAAGACTAAATAACATTTGTCGTTTATATATACTGTATATATATAAGAATAAAAATTTAAAATCTATTTCATTAAAAAAAAACAATGCTATTTGTGACGTCAGATGGCATTCTCTTTGGGAATTTCTTCTTCTGTCTCGTAATAATGATAGTTTGAATGAGCGAGAATGCGATTTTCGGGTAATTCCGGATATAATTTGCGCCAGCGTGAAGGTGGCCAAACAATATGCGATGCCTTAGCGGTGATCAGTCCGACTGCTACCTGAAAATAGTTCAATTGGTTATGGAGTTTGGAACGACGATAAAAGACCACAAAATTCGGTACTTACTGGACCAAAAAAGTTGCTGTCCATGCTATGTGCGTGGTGATCGCCTTCCACCCAACAGTGGCCTTGGGGAATAGATACGTATCGTCTCTTGTACGTCAGAGTTCTGTCGAACAACAAAAATCGAATACGGTATTCTATCGATCAAATTCATTATAACTAGCGAGAGAGTCTATTAGAAGTATTCTAATATGCTAACATAACGGCTTCCATCATCGACTATAAGTCGATAATAAGATCATAAATTCTCCGAGACTAATTAATGCGGAGTTAAAAATTTTCTTTTAAGAGGATGTCTTCATCGTGAAAAACACTATCGATCGTTCTCCGTTGGAAAATTTTTATTAATATTAGTCCCTCGCGTGATTAAAAAGTAATTAATGGGCAGAAATTACTTACTTGACGACATCATCTTCGGTGGCGATAACCCTTTTAATAATCTTCTGTTCGGGATTCCGAGGGGATCTAAAAAATAAAGTTTTGCATCAGCATAAATTATACTTTACTAATACAGAAAAACTACTACTCGGGAGATCCAATTATTAACGTATTTCTGTAAACGATAAGTATAAAGATATTAGTGATATAATCAAAAAAAAAATTTTAATTCGTATTTAATTAGATATAAACATTTTAATGCGATAAATGTGACAACTCTGGAAACAAAAAAAAAAAAAAAAAAATCTATAAGTCGATTTCTTCGGTATATAGTAAGAATCGTCATCCTCGGAAATGAGAATAAAAATAAAGACAAGTTGACAACGTTAGAGAAAAACCTGATAATTGGATGTCAGATCTGTTGAAACATGTTCGTACTTGACATAGATACAACCAATAGTGAACTGATCGCTGCACTAAGATTCTTCCATTTCTTCAGGCAAAGAAACAAATAAAAATAAATTCTAAAACACTGTCTTCCAGTATCGCGTATCTATCGATATGCGGGGGTGACAGTAGGGAGTATCACAGAATTTATTTTTTTTTTTTATATTTTTAAATAAATAATCTTTTCGTGTGTTCAAAAAGTTTATAACACTTTATTTTTCTGCAAGAGTTAAATATGCAAAAATTCCCGAGAAAACCGACAACGTTGCAAAAAACAAACATCTATTTTTAACCATAAAAATAGTAAACTTCATCTGCGAATACAGGAAGTGGAGAGGAAGAAACTGAATAACAGCAATTACTACAAAATAAATGATAAGTTGTTATTACGGATATTACAATTCTAAAGAACGTTATATGACGCATTTATTGGAATAAGGAAACGTTATTATAGTAGTATATACTCCAGGGAATTCATACTACTGTTTCTTCTTTCGAAATTTATCTAAAAGACGAAGCCAGTTTCAAAAATTCAGCTTTTCGGATAAATAATGGTTTGTCGTCAATCGCAATTTCATAGGAAGTTTCTGACATATTACACCATCTGTCAGTGGGACCTACATCATTCATATCGAGTCGTTGTCCAACCAAAAAAAAATTTATCTAGATGCGTATCCATAAGCCATAAGTAGCACGTATGGGTTTATAATATTGTATATTAAAAGTCGACACTTCACAATTGACTGTTAACATCGCGTAGTCACGCATCAGAGAAACGACCCATAACAGATATTGCTCAATAACTGTTTATCGAGAAAATTTCGATTTGTCAAAAAAAAATAGTTATCGGACAACAGCTGTTATCGTCAGTGTCGTTAGAGGTTACCGCAACCCCGAGATAAGTGATTGGCAGGTGGAGAAAAAGGCTCATCGATTTACTAAAGGAACAATCGGAAATATCGGATTTGGAAAACTTAAACGGTTTTAATGGAGAAATTCGACTTCCATTAATTTCGCGCGAGAAAAATTCTACAGCAATGGCGACGCACGTCGATAAACAGATATATTTTATATAACAAAAGCAGATTAATATTTAAAAAAAAAAATCTCTCTCTCGATCAAAAACTAAAATATACAGGCAGGTAATAATATGCGTCACCTGTTCTTCACTCTATTGATTGAATCCCTGAGTGAAAGATCGATAAAATTTACTGGGTGACCCAATTCTCAACTTTGTATCGTTGCTGGTAGCGATGGGATAAAAGAATGAATCCGCTTTCATCTCGAGCATCTATTCCTCCAATACGTTTCTATACATTATGGAGTACTGTATACACATCCGGCTGGATTTTGCTTACGTCTTCAATATTATCATAAATGCCAATGGAGTTCAAGTAGCGCAAGTGGCATCTTTGTAAATTAAGCAAAAAAAGATTTACACAGTTTTAATACAGTAATTTATTTTCTGGATTTTGAGCATGAATAACACTTTACATGTGTCTGAATTTATATCTAAATTGCTGTTTCTGTAAATTTGATAGTTTAGTTTTATCACTGAAATTTTCACTAATTATAGTTAATAATTGTTACATTTTATAACATTTTGAAATTTGTTTTTCAGTAGCATTAAAATACTGTTCATGTACAGGTATCTGATTCTTTGACATGAATAGAAATTTGAAATAACACACAGTAAATAGAAACTGAAATAACTATCGTATCTGTATTACTGAATTCTAATAGTGGTGCTGTTTGTTTTTGATTTGTTCACTCAAGCTATAATAATCATAAAAGTTAAATTGCTAGAGAGGTCACATTTAAAAAAAATCAAGCTAGATACTTTTTTGAAATCATCTGTATTTTAAATCCAGATTTTTTCCTTTGAGAATGGAAAATATCACTTAAAAATAATATTTCTTTAAAAGAAAAATGTTTGGGATATACAATAATAATAATAATTCTAAAATTAAAATATAGCTATTATCTTGGATTTACAAGACTCATTTCTAATAATAAGTTGGTATGTTTAAAAATGATTAATTTTTTTTTGCTGTAGATTTGATCAATTATATTATTTTAAAGGTTAATTTTACATTATACATTTTAGATTTGAGTTTTTTGATTTTAAGTTACTTTCTATAATTACTTGAAAGCATTGGAGTTTTTAATTTATTTGAAATTGACAATTTTAGAAGAATAATACACGAGCATATAGGTATCTTTTTATATTGATTGGTATTTGTTAAAAAATTCTATTTTTGTTGTACGTTTTCAAAAAATTTGATATGCTATCATTTCTTAATGTATAAGTTTTCAGCACTTTTGAACAGACCAAAAACACTTCTTACAGTTTCAATTAACTTTTTAATTTAACGAGTAACGTTTTTGGCGTATTTACGCCCTCATCAGTTCATACAATTAAATTGTCTGAGTTCTATAATCTGAAATTATAATTTAATTGTATGAACTGATGAGGGCGTAAATATGCCGAAAACGTTACTCGTTAAATTAAAAAGTTAATTAAAACTGTAAGAAATGTTTTTTGGTCTGCTCAAAAGTGCTGAAAACTTATACGTTAAGAGAATTCTCCTACCGATAAGCAGTAGAACAAATAGAAAATAAACTAAATGCTATAATTTTGTGTTAATAAACAGCCAACAAATGAAGCATAATTATTGTACTAGTAATTATTGTATTAGACTATCCCATCAAAAACATGTCATATGTAAAAAATAAGACAAGTACAGTATTACTGAAACAAGATATTTTGTGAAAATTTAGATGCAGTTATTTTTGTTGATCTTATCATATTTTCTTAAGTCGTCAAACAAGTATTTGCATCTAAATTGCATGTAAATACTTGTTTGACAATTTAAGAAAATAATATAACATCA
>WUQG02434044.1:0-14089 GCA_011317285.2 Androctonus mauritanicus | reverse complement strand
GGGCAAAGAGATTGATACTTATGAACAGTTCCGTTGTAAATTTAAATACTGTATTAAAATAAATATGCATATTCAAATTATCTGTTTCCTCCCTTTCTACGAACTATAATATCTATTTTGTTTCTTCTTAATTAAACATTTAATCAACTGTTATTTCATTAGTTCATTAAATTTATTGGCATCCTAGAAAAAATTTGACAAACATGAATGTGCATCTTTTTATGCATAAATATTGGTGCATTTGTTATAAATCAACCTTTTTATATTCATATTTATGTAAGAGAGAGATTAAATTCACTTGCAGCATTTCAAATTTTTCTTCCACGTTATTTTTTTCAATAATATAGAATAAAAAGTACACTATCAAAAAATCTAAAGAACAAATAAATAAAATACGATTCTGATTTTACTTGTCAATTTTGTGTTATAAAAGTTATAAAGCTGTTTCTGCACTTAGAGTAAAATTTTTTTCTGAAGAAATTTTATTTTTACCTGCCTATAAGTAAGTCTAAAAATCTATTATTGTGTAGTAAAACATGCCGAATATAACAGACTATCAATGTGCAGAAGTTTAATGATCATTTACGGTCCTAAAATGGCGAAGTACTTTATTTATAATGGCGTCATGGGAACAATTATAACACGACTACTGGGAATGATTGTAACATGTTACAATAGACTATTATATAAAATGCAATTTAAAAGTTCTAGTTTTTAACTATATTATTATAAACAATTTAGTTGTTAGTAAGAAAATTAATCTCATAAGATAAAATAGAGCAAAAAATGCATAATATTGCTAAAAAAAAAAGACTAGCTTTTTAAGAAAGAGCTGTTTGAACAAGGATAGTTTTATTTTTATCTCCTGGACTATTGCATCTATAAAGATGGCCTTTCCACGAGAAATAGGAATAAGTGCAGGCATTATATGAAGAAATTATGTTCGTGTTCATAGTATAAAGGAAGAATTTTATAATGAATATCTTTAGACTAACTAGAAAATCTTGAATCAGACTTAGTATCAAAATGAAACAAAGAAATGAATTTTTCATTCATATTTCTTATATTTTTTTTTTTTAAAGTGAAGTTTGTAAACTGTTTAAACAAAATTATTAGATAAACGATTACTTCTGGATGCCTAATCTATAAACTAAAAATCTCATATACTTTCAGAAAGTAAATTAGTTTTATTATATAAAAATTCTAACTGTAAATTACTACTTTTAAATATAACTTTAATTATCATAATTATCATCTGAATCTTAATTTAGGCAAATTATTTTAATTAAATATATATTGAAGCCTGAAATGGTTTCTGATTGTCATGTAATCGCCTAAACTTTATTTTTCCTATTAAAACACTTCACCGTCTTCATTCCTTCAAGCACTTACGAGAAACATCATCAAAAAAATTATACAAAATTTCTTCTAACTTGACCAAGGAAGTATGTGTATACTATATATAAATAAAATGCATTATTTATCTTATTTCTTCTATATTTTTGCATTGCTGCATTGTTTCATTTTATCGAAAAATTTTTGAATCTGATGCAATTATTAAATAATTCAATTATAGTTTAAGTTTATATTTTCCAATTTTTTAAATTAGAGAAAACTGCTCGCATAAATTATATTTAAGTCATACTACGAAACTAAAAAAAAAAATTATTACAAATGACCCACATGGGAAATCAGTTTTAGCACTGTCATCTGTTGAATAATTTTATAATCATCAGAAACAAATTAGAGTGTTTCTATTTTGATGATTTATAGTATGTGCAATTATAAAACAGTAAATTATCTACAGCTCGAGTTTCATTAATTATAGAAAACGTAAAAAAATGTTACAATTGTTTTATCTCATTTAATGTCTGTTTTATATAGTTTACAGAATAAATAATATAAATCTAAATAAAATCTGTTCAATATATAACATTTATTGAAACAATAAGAATTACACTTCATATACTCATTCTAATGAAGTTAATACTTACACTGTTAACGAATAGAATGACTGTATGAAGTTAATATTTGCACTTCATACACTCATTCTAATGAATGTTTGTTTATGATTTATGTATGAAAAAATTCATAAATCATAAACAAATATTCATTAGAAAAACAACGATACAAGGATGATAAACATTTATACTCATTTCAAACTAGTTTTTAATGCATATCCTATCTGAATTAAATTTAAATAATGCATTGTCTTCACTATAAACGATTATAAAATATATTTTTTTATTGATAGTATGAACTACAGACATTATTTTTAATTTGTAATTCTCATCATTTACATACAAATAATAATTTCACAGGACTGCATAACGTAATGTCTTTCAAGTATTTTTGAAAAATTACAGATGCTTTACAAAGAATATTAATGTTTATTCTTCAGTTTTAACGTATACAATTGCAGAAGTTGCACTGTAATTAGTGATTTATATATTCTAAATTTTTAATAATTAAAAATTATAACAATACTGAATATAAATCAGTAAAAATTGATTTGGATAATAACAATAATATATTAACTTTAACATATTTTAAATAAATAGTTTGGACAATGACATTTATTTCTACGTTTCCATATAAATGTATTCTTTAATAATGCAGTTTATTATTCTTATGTTTTATATAAATATTTTACTAACTTATTCATCGATTCATTAATTAAAATGAATGTTAAATTTTATACTTTAATATTAAAAATTAACGTGAAAAACTGTTGTTTTAATATATATATATATATCGTATTATATTTAAAATTAATATATGAAGTACTTGACAGTATAATGTGAAATATTATCGCTTTAACATGTTTAAAATTCAAATGTAATTATAAATATACTCATTAATCATTCAAATCAGCCTTTTGTAAAATAATCTCATCTATTATCGCACGATGATGTATTTTAAACAAATTTAAATTAAAATTTTTAACTTTTCTAATTATCAGATTTTATTACATTTTTCTCATTTTTTTATAATAATATTAAGAATAAAAGCTCATTATGTGTATTTTAAATTATTTTTATATTTTATTTTGTTTTTTTAATCGGTTAAAAATCATAAAAAAGTTATTCGTAAATACTTATACTTTTCGTTAACAGATGGTAGTACGAGTAAACACTGTACTGTAATTTCTCGAATGATTCAAAATAATATTGACAGATGGCACTACATCTACTATTAAATACAGAAGTATTTCATCAAATAAATATTTATGTTAATAAATATTTTATTCGTTTTTTTTTATTCAAGAGCAAGTATTTGATCATGAAAATGTAATTCATACAAACATGAGTTGATCATTGACAATTTTGTAATTGTTAAGTAAGTTAAAAATTATGAATGATACAAATTATATATCTAAAAATTCGGTTTAGAAAAAATAAAAATGAAATTTTTTGACATTTTTATAAATCGCCATTGAAGAGAATGAGGGGGACTGATTTTCTCATCGATAATATTCAATTGATTAAGAAAATTTCAATATTTAAACAATTTTTCATTAACTGATAGCCGTAAATAGTCCAAATTTCTCTCTCTCTTCTCCCTCTGAGCCCATCAGACTGAAAACCTCCAGCCAAGCGGATCACTCCCCAAACAACCACTTGTAGTATGAAATAAAAATAATAAAACATTATGCTAAACTTTCCTATTGTAATTAATAAAAGCTCTTCGAGTAAAGGCGTTATTCGATCTATGAAATTCTATATTAAGAAATTCTCTACTCCTTAAATTAGGTTTTGGAACATTAACAGGTATATAGATAATGTTAGGTTCTTTATTAATCAACTTATCTACTATTTTATAGTCACAGTTTGCTATTGAAGATTGTAGATCTGTAACTTTCAGTACTTTACATTTTTCCAACATAGTTGCATCCTTCGGTATATTCAATAATGTTAATATAGAATTAACTGCATGATCTACAGTTGTTTCTAATTTTTCCTGCAAATAAACAGGAGCCTTGGCATATACTGACAAGCCATATAATACCTTGGCCATAATAAAAGCATGATATAATGTTTTGAAAACAATCGGATTATCTATTTTCCTTAAATATCGACAAATAAAACTCGATGCTACGTGAACTTGTTTAATAAGGTTCTGAATATGATTTTTAAAAGATAATCTACAATCAACAATGATTCCCAGATCTTTATGATTATTCATAAATTTAATAACTCCATTAAGTAATATAAACTGATTGACAGAAATACATTTATTTAATGTAAACCTCATAGATTTAAATTTTTCATCATTTCTTTTTAAATTATTATTCTCGAACCATTCTTCTAACATTTTAATATCAATCAGTAGAATATTCATATCAGTATTGATAACTTTAAAATCATCTGCATAGCCCAAAACTATAGAATTAACTATATTAAAAATGGAGTTAACATATGCAGCAAAAAAGAAGTGGACTTAAAGCTGGCCCCTGAGGTAAGCCATTTGTTAACGTATATTGATCTAATTTTTGTCTCTTAATTGTAATTATATTGAATCTCGTTTGAAATGATTTAATAATCCAATCAGTAATGCATTCATCTAAATCAAATCAAATCAAATTTATAAATTAAGCGGGATAAAAAATATAGGGGAGGTCCGGGTAAAATGAATAATTGAAATTATTCTAAAAACATATTGAATGATATTAGCATATTTATCTGGTAAGGAGAGACACTTGTTCTGTCTCTGTGGATGGTTGTTTTCCGTTGGGGAAGCTGTCTTTGTTAGTGGTTCAGAATTTTTGTGCTTTTCTTTAATTTGATAAAATATTCGTAGGGTAAGTGAATTGATGTCATTTAGTTATTGCATTGCTAATATTTATGGTACTATATTATATGTCATATAAGTAGTGTAGTGTTAAATTTTGCTATAATGTTTTTATTGCTTCTCATTTATAATACCGACTTAACCACCTCTAACCGTAATGGCGTCGCACCGGGCAAAGTGAATAACTATTCGCTTTGCCCAGTTTATGCGAAAGCCATGTTAAGGGGATACGGAATGAGATTTTGGACCAAAACCCCGTTTTTATATGTCATAATTATATCATAAGTAGAAGTATTTGATTGACGTCTATCAGCACTGGCATTGGGTATTGTCTAACATTTATTTTTTCAGATGATCTATAAATATAAGAGAAAAACGGATCAAGTTAAATGGAAAGATGACGATATGGAGAAAGCAATTAAAAAAGCTGCCGTAGACTCTTTGAATTCTGTAGCAGCCAGAGAGACTAGAATCTCCAAATCCTAATGTTCATGTGAGTAGGCATAATATTCCCAGCCCTACAGTTAAATGTACATTTTCAGAAACTGAAACACTGAGTAACGATACTCATATCTAAGCTGAAACTTCCATTCTTTCCAGTCATTGTGCTATAGAACCAATTTTACTTTCCGAAATTGTTCCCCAAAGCCATAATATTCCTGCACCATCAATCTCTTCTCCTACAACATCATGGCTAAATAAGATTACATCTAGGACTATAAAATTTAGTTCACAAGATATTCTTTGCCCAACTGTTGACCAAACTACTGCAAACAAATGTAGGAGGAAATGTCAAAAATCTGAAGTGCTGACTAGTATCCCAGTAAGACAGGAACAGGCTAAAAAATATGAGAAACAAAATAACAACAAAACGGGGATACGAAAAACTAATTGCAAGAGAAATCTGAGAAAAGTTCTAGATGAAGATTGTCCCAAGTATTTCTGTCAGGTATGTAAGGAGCCCTATACAGACCCGCCATAAGAAGACTGGAATCCAGTGTTCTCAGTGTTCTCTATGGAGTCCAAGCTATACTGGATATGATTCTTACTTTGTGATGAATGTTTTGATTAATTTTAATTTTCTACTAAATAAACTGAACATAGTTTCTGTTTTTGTAATGAATGTTTTCATTGTTGTTTTTTCGCATTCTGTAAAAGCAAAAATAAACTTTTATAATGAATATTTTGATTACATTTTTCATTTTATACAAGATATAGTAGATAGGATTCTTGTTTTATAATGATTAGTTCGATTACATGTGTTGTTTACTTTGCCCTAGTTGGAAATCCACTTTGCCCGGGTACCCCGCCCAAAAAGAATAATGCATTTCTTTGCTCTGCAGATATTGCAAACTCTAAACTGGATTTATTCTCAAATAATGTTTAACATTAAAAGCAGGAAGTACTGTAAAAAATAAACAATAAAACCTTTATCTTTACATAATTTTTGTTTGAAATTATGCATGAAAATTAAGCTATTCACTTTCCCAGAATCTCCCTATTTATTTTGATTATGCTATAACTTATATATTTATTTGCGGCAAAAAAAATTATAAAAATTTTCCTTTTTAATAAGCCTATATTAATACCTGAAATTTTTAATACATGTTTTAATCAGTAAATTGAAAATTTGCATTAGTTTGATAAAAGGAAGCTCTCTTAAGTTTTGGTCTATCTTAAATTATAATTAGAGAATTGATCAAGAACTTTAAACATTGTATTATTGTATTTATGGACTGAAAAATGAGTATTGAATAAACTACAATTAATTAAAACTGACATTTAAATTTTAACTTAATAAATTGCTTTCAGCAGTTTAAAATAAGTTTGGATTGATTCTGAATTGGTAGGCATCATTTTAGATGTCAACAGGAAAAATAGGAAATTAATTATTGCCATATGAATATAGATGAAAAATTGTTAGTTTATGCAGTTGAAAACCAGATAATTTTATTATTTGATAAGCACATGAATTGATGTAAAGATCATTTTTTAATTTTTCTAAAACTGGTGATCCACGCATGTACTGAACTTCGTTTTTGATTCTTTGAATCAATGATTCCCAAAGTGAAAGCGAAAACAAAAATTGGGGAGTGCATGAGATGTAAATGGCGATCCATTTACATCTCATGCATCCCTAATTTTTGTTTTCGCTGACATGATTCCTTGCAGTTCAGAGTCGACCCCTAGGGGTCGATATAGACCACTTTGGGAATCATTGCTTTAGATGGAAGACGAATACCTTACCTCGCTGATAGTATAATAAATTTTTATCATCATCAGCAATATTTCGACTATATTCAATAGTCTCAATTTGTAAGAATATTACTGTATTTCTTTTACATACTGTTAATATATTATTAATGAGAACGTTTTTCTTTTAATGAGAAAGTTTTGAGGACAATGGCATTCAAATTTGAATTGTACACCAGTTTATAACAGATTAATTCAGTATCGATTAAGAAAAAAATATATAAATGAATAATAACTAAGATAAAATGAATTTATTATTTTATAAATTATTATTTCAAACTATATCTAAGAACAGTATAGCTAAAAATAGCGTCGATTTGAAATTTACAAAATTTTTATTGAACAAAAAGTTTGATTTAAATCGATTAATATTTAGCAGTATTTTCATTCTAATGAAAGTTAATATCAATTATAAAATTCTAAACAAAGATTAATATATAGTACTTATTTTGTGTTCAGTTAAACACTATTTCTTGTTTAGAATCTATAATGGCTATTACCATTCACTAGAATGAAAATAAATATTTATCAAAATTCTCTTCTTAAAAACTGTAAAATAATTTCTGTTTACGCCACTAATTTTAGCAAATTAGGAATACTGTATTAAATGTAATTGATAATTAATTAAAACAGAGATATTAATCCATATACTTTTATAGAAAAATATTGTTTACGCAGATTTAAAAAAAAAAAAAAATTGCTTTCCTTTCAATCTCATCCAATTTTAAAGATTTCTCCAAAAGATTTTAAATTTTAAATCGACAGCATCGTTCCTTGTTTCTCTGAATAACATAAAGAATTTGGCAATAATAATTAAACAGGAATAGATCTTTATGTAAATACATCGATATATAATATAAATATATTAATTATTTAAAGATTACAGTTCTTTGCTAAAATAAATGTAACTTTAAATTTCAGTTAATAAATTTTCCATGTTATATTTTTGATGATCTTTGCATCTAATTAAAAAATGAATTATTAATTATTTAAAATTATGTTTTTTTGTTTTTTTTTAATTTTTCTAAAACTGGTGATCTACCATGTATTGAACTTCGTTTTTGATAGAATCCTTTTAATCTTTCTCTTAATGTTCTATAATTAGTCCCACTTCATACTTCATTTTTCAGGGCTAAATTTTTCAGTACAATCCATTATTCCATATAAAATACAGTAAGCGCCGGATATTGTATTCACTGGTTAGTAGAATCAACCGTGTAATAGAATCAAATTTAGTAGCACGGAAACAAACCAACAAATTCAGTATTTTTATCTTCGTTTATTAGAATCATGTTTTCGGTTTATGTAATCAACCTAAAGTCCGTTAGCAGAAAAAAAAATCTCCAACAAACACTCTAATATAGCCTATCGATTCTTAAACTCAGGAATTTTTGATAGCGAACAGCTTTCCAATCAAATTAAACTTAAAAATTTTTAGTTACAGTTCGTTACTGTTGAGAAAATAAAAATAAAGGGAAGAGAAGTTTTCTCGGGGCGCTAGCTGACCTCCAGCGCCTCCTGCGAAAACGTCTCTTCTCTTTATTTTTATTTTCTCAACAGTAAAATAAAACAAATAATTTGAATCAAACAAAAATAATTGATTTTTTAAATAAAAATGTCCAAAAAATACTGTACTATGTCTTTTATTTTCCTATAACTCTAAAGTAGACCGCAAAACGAATGTAGTTATAAAATCGCCGCATTGTAGAATCGTCTGTTATTAGAATCAAAATGGCGCAGTCGGATGGCCGAGTGTTACGCTGTCGGCGTGCCACGCAGGAGGACCCGGGTCTCGTAACTCCTGAAAAGTTTTTTCGGAGTGCTGGGCCCGGCCCGGCGATCCCTGTTCTTCAACATCCGGCCCCCTCCATGGGTGTGGGTACAGCCCGTGGTTGGAACTGGCCCTGACCCTTAGTAATCTTCCTGATTGGAAAGGGGCGTAAAATATGCAAAAAAAAAAAAAAAAAAAAAAACAGAATCAAAATGGCTACGACCAACGTGATTCTAATAAGCGGCGCTTACTGTAATAAATAATAATTTTTATATATAATATATATAGCCTATATATAAAAAGAAGCGAATTCTTCGAAAAATTTACGTGTTACTGTGAAATTTTTTTTATGATATAAAAATTAATTAGTATAATAATAGTGATAAATTATTCTACTCACGATATTTAACTATTTATCATCATCATCATCATTAGTTGTTATTATGTAAAATGGCATATAAATCAATTTTTATGATTCTGTTAAAAATTCCTAATTAATTTATTTTTTCTTATAGAATGTTCCAATCGATAGGTTAATCAAGGGAAGGTTTCAAGATAATTTTGAGTTTTTACAATGGTTTAAAAAGTTTTTTGACGCTAACTATAACGGTCAAGAATACGATGCATTTGAAGCTCGAGGTGGTCTTCAAGTGGGTTCCGGTGCCAATCCAACCAAAGCAGGTTCAGGAGGAAAGTTATCATCTATTACGAGACCAGTGGGAAGAACAGGTAATTTATTATACTTACATATAATTAATTTTTAAAATTTTTGTATGCTTTTATATCCAACTTTTATCGGAAGCTCCGAGAACTCAGAACAAGCCTTCCGCTCCGAGAATAACTTCTAATAGGTTAGTCAGTAGCGGAGATTCCCAGAGAATAGAAGAATTGAACAGTCAGGTTAGAGAGTGTTTTTAGTGTTATAAAAATTATAAGATGATTATATTTATTAACATAAATTTAATATTAATGAATGTAGATGGCCGAACTTAAATTGACAGTGGAAGGTTTAGAAAGAGAGCGTGACTTTTATTACGGTAAGTTACGCGATATCGAAGTTCTTTGTCAAGAACAAGAGCAAACCGAAGACAAAATGGCCCTGATCGAAAGAATTTTGGAAATTCTTTATGCAACAGAGGTAAACATTAATTTTAATCGAGAAATATTACTGGGTTATCTTTTATTATATATATTATATTATTGTAAAAAAAAAAAATGTTTGCTAAACTTCTCAGGAAGGTTTTGCTGTACCGGATGATTTTACTGAAGACGCTATACCACCTCAAAATGACGAAGACGAATATTAATTACAAAGGTGGCAGTTATATTTCTCCTTTCATTTTTATCACAAAGTGAATGCCCGCTTTTTCTTCATATTTCAACATATAGAATTGCTAATTTAAATGTGTTTCATAACAGGAAAAATTTATGCTGGCCATTCGTAGGTCTAAATTATGTTACGTGTCTATTTAGTCTTTGTCTTCCCCCATAAATAGAAAGGGTTATTAAAAAGATTATTGCCAGTTGTTGCCAAAATCGCAAACTAAATTCGAATACAAAAAAAAATTACAATGTAAACTTTAAAACTGCTGGAAAAACTTTTGGGAACAATAAAATGCTTCAAATGCTTCATCATCTATGTAAAGATTGGATTAGTACAAACAGCTACATAGACGATATTTCCTAGAAGTGAACATTATTCAGTGCTGCTCGATGTTCATCTTTTATGTCATTATCATTGCACGAACGATTAAGATTGATTTATTCTCTTACCTTATGTTAAAAATGATATGTTTAATATATATATATATATATATATGCACACAAAAACTCTGCTCATTATTTTTTAATTTTATATCATTGTGTCTGCTTATATGTACAGATAATGCATTTTAATTTATACCTACAAACTAATTTTATTTGTTATTGAATTGTTATCACCCAATATGTTGTTGTTAAAAGAAATTATGTTCTAATGTTCACAATTTTTATGTGGGTGGTACTATACATAAATTCACCACCTGCACACGCCCAGAGGTATATTGTTATATTAAAGTCTATTCATCTCTGCTGACTGTTTCATTCCTTATTTAAGATAATTCTATCAATTTTTTTCAAATAAAAGGTATTGTAGATAGAAATTATTCGCTTTAAATTCCATTGGGATGAAGTAGAAGAAATCGATTTTCGGTTACTATCGGTTACTAACCGGTGATTGATGATAACGATTTTATAGTCTGTTCGACTCGTTCATCGAACTCATATTCATACATTAATGATTATATCATACCATATGATGGGCTATCCATATAGAAAGTTTCTATTTTGATACCAGCTTTCGATATACTTCTTTGAATGTTAAACATAGATCCGCTTTAATGTCAAGATGATATAACGTAATTCTTTAATGATTGATTTTTGTTTTAAGGTGAAAGATCATTAAAATGAATATAATCGATTAATACCGTATAATTTCACTTTAAATAAATTCTCTTATAATTTTAATCACTACTAAATATTAAAATTACAATTGTACTTTTAAAAAATTTTTAAATATAAAATTTAAATAATTTGGTTCATCTATATTTTCTAAGAATTTTTATATACACGAAAAAAATGAATTGTAATAATTGATATTCACTATAATCATTAAGGATGCGTGATAAAATTCCTTAAGTTAAAACAATGAAAAAGAAAAAAGTCGCAAAATTCATTTGGTTTTCTGGAAATAATAGAATATTTATGAATATTTGAAATATGCATTCATCATCACGAAGAGAGAAGCCAAAATTTACAACAGTATATGTTAAGTATTACTCAGAGATATGACTAATGCTTAAGACTTTTAAATTACGTTTATTAAATCCAATTTTGGTAACTTTTTTAAAAGTTACTTTAATAATTGCTTTAGTACACAACTCTAAAGAGCATTGGAAGATTGATTATTAGAAATGAAAAAATACCGTATTAATAACCTGAAAATGTTTTTCTGCTGGGCCATTTAAGTTTCTTATACCTGCTACAGACACAGAAACATAAAGTACTTTACGTTAAGCATTAAAGGACTTTAATATAAAAATTTTTTAAAGTTAATTTCAGACACGGTTTTGTAATTTTCGTTAGTATTCGCCATCTAGTAGGAAATTGTATAAATATGATTGTAAACAATGTGTAGTCAGATATAGTAATAATGGATGCCGACCTATTTAAATATCATTTTCTCGAATTATTTCTAGTCAAGAACGGGTGAAATTACGAAAGAGATTCTTAAATACATCTTTATAAATATTTAAAAAATAAAAGAAAAAATTTTTGCCATTTTTCCAAAAATGCTTTTATTTCTTTTCATCGATTTTAAATGCTGATGATAGTTTTTCCAAGTATCTATTAGAATCTTGATTATAATATTTGTTTCTCCCATCGTCCAATTCATTCTTTTCGCCATGTTTACTTCACTTTTCAAAGTCGTAGTTGCCAGTTCGACTCACTAAAGTACTTTATGCCTCTAAAGTACTTTAAAGAACATCCGTTAGCTTAAAGTACTTTAACTCTTAACGTACTTTAACGCTTTCCAGACACAAAATATTATTCCGTTAAATTCTGTCTTAAAGTACTTTATGCGCTGTAATCTGTAACGGGTATTAGATCAGAATAAGTTCTAAGCCAAATGATATTCCTGCAAACTGCTGTGTGTCTTGCATATAATATTCAAACATAATTATTTTGAATTTATGACAAGTTACTAAATGCCGATAATGGAATAATATGACTTTTCATTATTTGATTTAACCTGTACTATATTTTGAAATTTAAAAAAAAAAAAAAGTTTCTACAGATAATCACTGGAAGAGAGCTTTGATAATATACAAGTTTTGTTCTATGTATGAATTTATTTGCAACCCTGTGAACGTTTTATCTCATGCCAGTAATAAGAGATCTAAACATCGATCATTTTTAATATGCTTTGTTTTGTTTGTTTATTTATTTTTTAAGCTAGGTTTTCAAGATTTCGTGATTTTATAACTTGCATCACACTATATAAAAAAGTTTTTATTTTTTTAATTATTTATATTTATTTAAAATAAAATACATTATTTAAAGATATAAAGTATTGTGTTTATCATAAAAAAATATGCAAAAAAAAAAAAAAAACTTTTTTTTGCAATTAATAAATTATATGGATTAGAGTAATTCTATTGTTTTGAAAAACAAAATTTTTAGAAATTACTGTATTAATAAAAAAACATAAAACAAATTCACAAAATGACATCAAATTTTTAGAGTAAATTTATAAGAAAATAGAATAAACAAATCTTAGGTATTTCTACTAAAATTGTTTAATAATAAAAAATTTTTTATAAATAATCAAAATTTAAAATTTTATTTTATAATACTGCACACGACAAACTCAAATAATCTAACAAAGAATTAATTTTATATCCAGAGCCGCATTTACCATAAGGCGCAAGCTAGTACCTCTCTCTACGGAATCACATTTTAAAACCTTACTCCTCACAAACAATATAAAAATTATCCCAGTTATAATTGCAAAAAAACGTATTTTTTTAAACATTAAATTCATAATTGAAATTGAAATACTTATAATTTTGGGGGCTCATAATAATGATACACCTAGGGCTTCCAAAAGTATATAGCCCTGTTTATTTCACATTGATTACTAACATATTACAAGATGGCGGAACTTTTGACAAAAAGTTTATATTCGAATATAATTTATTAAAACTAAAAATTATATATAAAACATTATAAGCTTTACCGCTGGTTTTTAATTCGGCAAGAGAGAAAATAATTATCTGTTATATATCCACAAACAGGGCCGTTCCATAGGTGAGACGTCGAGGCAACCGCCTCAGGCGCCAAAATCAGTTGTAAAAATGAGAAATGTATAATGAACAAAAAAATAGTGACAAAATTCGTAATAATACATAGATTAAAATATTTTGACTGTGTTTTATTAGTTGCTATAAAATCGAAGATTAATTAAAAATAAACAGTATGTTTTTTTTCAATTAAAGATTTATTATAATTTTAGTTTTATCGTTTATTGCAAAATCATTTTTATTATATTTTTATATGAAGTTGAAAGCCAGAGTGGGCCACATCACATTTCCCTCCACACACGAAAATAAATGCTCTTTAAATAGACTATTATTCATTACTTAGTTTTTCAAAAAAAAACTTTTAAAAGGCCATTTTTAAAACTTGCCTCAGGCACCACAATTATTCGGCTCGGCCCTGTCCAGGAATAAATAT